>CM051268.1:38631004-38658504 GCA_027921565.1 Artemia sinica
CTAGAGGCCAACACAGCTGCGCACGCTCCTCCTCCTCCATCCCAATCTATTCAAGGCCTCCCTCTTTACACGCTCTCAGGAAGTTCCCATTTCCTTCAAATCTTTCTTTATGACATCCTCCCACCCCAACCGCGGACGACCTGCTTTCCGTTTAGCCCTAGGTGGTTCGCCGAAAAGGACAATCTTTGGCAAGCTATTATCCTTCATCCGCAGAACGTGCCCTGGCCATCTCAACCTTTCTCTCATTATAGCCTTAGAAAGCGGGATTGAACCACACTTTTCATACAGCCTACTGTTTGAAACACGGTCAGTCAGCCGGGCACCCAGAACAATCCGTAGGCAATTTCTCTTGAAAACATCTAGCAAATCTTCATCTGCTTTTCAGAGCTCCCAAGCTTAAGAGCCATACTTGACAACTGTCATCACTGTAACTTCGAATATTCTAATCTTTGTTTGCACACTTATCTTCCTATTCTTCCAAACTTTTTTAACTGTGAAAAAACACCCTGAACCTTGGTTATTCTACTTTTAACATCTTCACTGCTCCCACTTCCGACTTCACTGCTTCCCATCTTCACTGTCCACCTGATCAATCATGCCCAACGTCACCTTTTCATCTTCACTTATTCCTAGCCTTAGGGACTTAATCTTCTTAACATTTATTTTCAAACCTTTTCTAACACCCTGAACTCGCAAAACCTCCAAAGGTTCATTCGTTTTGCTCACACTTTCATGTAGGATGCTTAAATCGCCAGCATAATCTAAGTCCAGGAGAGTTTTTCCTCCCCATTTGATTCCTTAGTCTCCCATTGCCTTTCCTGTGCTTCTTAAGACAAAATCCATCAAAATGATCCATTGAAAGTGCAATAAAACCCAACCTTGCTTAACTCCTGATTTAGTACGAAACCAGCTGCTGACGTCATATCCTACCTTAACCGCAGTAATGTTATTCTCGTACATAGCACTAATCACTTTAATGTATTTGTCTGGTATACCATACAAGGATAAAATCTTTTTTAAAGCTCTTCTATCAACAGAATCGAACGTTTGCTCATAATTTATAAAACTGAGCACCAAGGGTGTTTGGTAACTCAGGAACTTCTCGATTATTAACCTAAGAGTGAAAATTTGGTTGACACATCCTCTACCTTTTCTAAAACCACAATGTTCTTCTCTTAAAACAAAACTTAAGAAGTATCATATTACTAAGTAATTTGCTACCTACAGATACCAGACTAATGCCTCGATAATTACCACACTCACTCTTATCACCTTTCTTATACAGTGGTTTGATTAAGGTTTTTTCTAAAATCGCTAGGTACTTCCCCTGTTTCAAAAATCATATCTATAATCTTCAGTAACTTATTTCTAACCGCAGAGCCGCCATATTTAAGAAACTCATATATATATATATATATATATATATATATATATATATATATATATATATATATATATATATATATTATATATATATATATATATATATATATATATATATATATATATATATATATATATATTCTATTACCAAATTTAATGTATGGATTCCAATTATCACTTTAGTGCTTCTGTTTTCGACTGCATTTTCAATTCTGTTATGGAAGCATTACCTATCTTGTAGTTGTAAATTTTTTCTTTTAGGTCAGAGAGGCCTGGCAAGGCTATGAATTGGACCTCATCAATTACCAAATAAATGTCGCCTGATTCGAGGCTGGGATGATCTTTTCAATAAATTAAAGGAGCATATTAATTCTTTGGCAGCAATGAAACTATCTCCGTATTATAAGGTAAGCCAAGTAGGTCTGGTAAAATGGAATATTTGTGTTCACTACAATAACTTAAGCTAATATAAGTAGTTCAACAATGTAAAACAGCTGTTGACCTCGGTATCGTTTCGCTTCAGTCTATCTCTAGGCACAAGGCGCCACGGTCCTTTATTGCCTGCCTATGCGATTTTAGAATGTTCGATACTGTTAATGGTCCCGCATCGTGTCTGCGACCGATGACACTTTACTGACAATTACTGTTGTGTATGAACATTTAATAAACAAAGCATCAGTTCAAAAGTGGTGCATCATTTTTAAAGATGGAAGGACCAATATTCGTCCATACAAATTTTGTTGTGACGATAATCCTCAAGAAAAAATTTAAAGAAAAATTCAAGAGGATAGTCGGTCCACGATTGATGGGCTCCACCCCTTCTATTCTGAAGTTTCAAAAGCCGTGTCATAAGAAATTGTCAGCGAAAAAGAAAAAAAAAAGAATGGTGCAAGATGGGTTCCTCAAATTTTTTCCGAAGAAGACAAAAGCGAGCAAATGGGAACCTCTCTGACTTTTCTCAGCCTCTATCATAAGGATGGCGATGAACGCTTGAACCATATTGTTATTGGTGATGAAGCTTGGATTTCGTATATCATTTCAGAAACAAAGCATCAATAAACGGAATGGCTCCATCTCCCCCCCCCCCCTGAAAAAAATGAGTCCTAGAAAGGTTATGACTACGATATTTAGGGAATATCACGTTTTTTGTTTATTGGTCACATCCAAAGGGACGAGACCATAAATGCAAAGATCCATTGTCAGACGTCATACTAACTTCATCGCATAACCCAAAACAAAACGCGAGAATTGTTGATCTGCAATGTAATCCTCCTTTATCAGACAGTGCGTCCTCATTTAGATGCGTTAACGAGAGATTTTACGTTCATATTTTACCCTACGTTCAGAATTTAGCTCTCAGTGACTGTCATAAGTTGTAAGACTTCTTGGGTAAAATTCCATTGGCGATGATGATGAACTTAAAGAAGTTGCTTTTGACTAGTTCAACAGCTTGGTGGCGACTTTGTTTACAAGAGACATAGAAAAGGTTATGACAAGTTTTAAATTTGAACGGCAATTATGTAAAAAAGTAGCCTAAGTATCAAATACTATGAAAATACGGTTTATTGTTTTATATCAGTTATTAATGTTTTTTTTTTATATAAAAATATTCTTTTACTAAATATTAACATTTCTTAGTATTTAAATTAAGGTTAATTTTCCGAAGTAGAGTACAATTTGATGGCTAATTAACAGAAAATCATCAGGTTATGAAATATACAACAAATTAGTTGAGCTTAAAAAACTCGATAGAATAACATGTGACGACACCGAAAAAAGACAATCATTAAATAGATGTGTGTGACAGACCTTGATATTACCGGAAAAGGCATCTTCTGACGTAGTCGAGCATAAAATTTAGCACAACAAATCGAGGAACGATTATTACAGACAAATTTACTCCAAGCTTGGTAAAACAGTATCATGGAGTATTGAAAACAATACTTTTGAAACATCCGACGTATAAAATAACACTTTCAAGCCATCTTTCAGTGCTTCTAATAGTAACTTAGTAAGGACTCGAAGAGCATGCCAGCGTCCAGAACGCAGTTTCAATCCAAAATTGTGATGACACATAAGATACTTAAGGAATTTCCGAAGAGGAACATACTAAAAAATTTACTTAAAGAAAAGGCATGTATTGCAAAAAAAAAATAAAGCAATAAAGATATGTATTGCAGAAAAAGCCACAGGGCCATGGAGACACATAAAATACTACTCAAAATCATTTCAACAAGGTATACAAAATAAAATGTAAAGAAAAAATTACATTTATACCACAATATTTTAAACACTCTCCCCCTCCTCCCTTTCCCAATAAAAAAATTCTCTGTGTCATAATTTTCTTTCATATAATTTGTAAAGTTTTTTTTATTTATTGTTACAAAGCCATTCGAACCCATTACTGAAACAAACCACTCATTTAACCCCACCTTACTTGAAAATAAATGTTTCCTTAAATCCAGTAATTTGGGACAAGGGCTCATGTTGAAGCAGATCCTTGTCAACTTCTCCATACATGGGGAATGAGTAAAGACCATAAATCGCTCATACCTTCCTTGAATATTTTTTCTCTCTCCAAGTGTTAAAAAGTACCCCTCCTTGACATATACCACTTAATTTCATTGCTATTCAAACTCGCTTTTAAATAAATATCATAACCTTAGGCATTCTTCCATTGCCAGTAAACTCAGAGGGAAAATCTTAACCTTAATGATTAATCCAAGGCACTCTAGCTTTCCGGGCAGCAGAGTAGGGTTAACTGAATTTTGACATCGATCTTTGGAGATTCAGCACCATCATGTTTCTTTCCAAACTTAGCGTTTTTCTTCTCAGCCTCGTGTTAAACAAGTGGCATCTTAGAGGTATCCAAAAAAATCTCCAAATTCTAAGCTACCTTATAGTGCAATTTTTCACAGTTTTAACTTGGGATTAACATTCCATAATGAACTTCTAGTCTTAAGTGACAAAGCGGAACGGCCACCTCATATGCTTTTTCATGGTTGCAGCGGTAGCCACAATCTAGTAAAGGATTTAAGGAAGACACGATTTGCCTATTGTGCACATTAAGATGAACTTGAGCAGGTGATGATCATTGTCAGGTGATCGTCATCTCGGTCATGTTGATCGACACAAACTCAGTGGTTCTGTCTCTAACAGAAGCAACACAATGGTCGATATCTGTCACTGAATCACTATTGTGTATATAAGAATGAGTTGCGTATTTAAACCAGGTTCAATAAGGGTCAGGTAGTGATTCCAAGAGTGCCTTAGCCCACACTGAGGTGGAAGTGAGAGCACGGTTCATATCACCCAAGAAAAGCCACTCTACTTTCCTGTTCTCAGTATCAGCAAGAAGAGTTTTTTAGCGGAAGGCAAGTTTTCATAAACTTAAAGAGAGACCGAAGTGAACGGTCATTACAAGGTGAATATAGACTATTGAAAACTTGCAAGTTGGTAATTTAGTTTGTGAGACCAACTGAAGGTCTCTGGAATGTTTTCTGGGCACCTCTAGCAAAAAATCAACTGTCCGTTGCTCCCGCTTAAGGAGCTCAAACATGCTGAGTTTAAAAGAGGGTTTCGTAGGAATGAAGTATCAGTATCAGAAAACTTTTAGTTCAAAGAATCGTCCTTATCTTTCGTACCGTTAATGCTAAAGGATCATTTCATAATGTCGATCTTATCAGATATGATAAATAATTCTTGATAAAAAGATTCTTGATACATAGCACACTTTGAGGTTGCCTGGTACAATGACTCACCTGACGATTCATGCGACCCCGCACAGCGGGAAAAGCTTTTAGATTGCTCATAATTCACTTTAGGGAAATTGAATTAGTCGCAGTTACAGCAACATTTTTTCCGTTCTTGACTTCGCTACGTCGTTCTCGACGTACTTCCTAGCGCCCAGAGAAGTACCAAGTCGGTTTACATCAGTAATATCTCAGTAAATACCATGCCCACATCAAAAAACCCTCCATAGGCTTTTGACATAACGGAAGAAAACTCATCAGAATAGTCCTTAGCAGCATCCCGAACTATCTTTCTCGCCAACTTATGGCTGGAGGGTGGGACACAGAACATGGCCGGTACTCAGTCAATAATCTCAGGGTATTATGCTGGATTATTCAGTTGCGAAGGAGTGTTCGAAAATATTGCTGTTGTGAGTTAGTTACTGACGGACGGGGATCGAGACCGACGAGAGGCCGTAAATTCAGGTCATAAAAAACTGTTTTCTCACGGGTTTGTTCAAATTCAGAGTCATTGTTTGTGAGCCTTATAGCGAAAAGAATATGCGGGAGTTTGAATTGCAGGAACCTGAATCACACGAATCACGTTAACAGTCGTAACTTATCGGGTTCATGCTTTTAGAAAACTCCAGTCGTGTCTTTAACATGGCGATATTTAGCTTGGTTGCCCTGTCGTCTCTAAAAATGTCTCCTAATTTATATGTCAAAAATATATCGGGGGGGGGGTATTATCTTCGCTAAAACAAAATGTGGTGTAGAGTTGAAAATATTCGAGATTACGAGGAGTCCCTCCCCACCTCTCTGTTTATCAGAGTTGGATTGAGAAGTAGCCTAAATAAGCAAGTTGAGAATGTACAAACTTAAATTAGGAAAAGATAACTCAGTTTCGCTTGTTTCTCTTACGGAACTGAGGTATTGAGTGTTGGTACGGATATTAAGGTACATATTTTTTTTCGAAAATGTATATACTTTAGTCGAAGACTGTTTATTTAAGGTTCATCAATTTTCTTCTAGGTTTTCGAAGAGGAAGCTTCCACTTGGGAAGACAAACTTAATCGTGTCAATGCTTTGTTTGACGTTTGGATTGATGTACAGAGACGTTGGGTGTATCTGGAAGGAATCTTTACTAGTAGCGTCGACATAAAAACTTTGCTTCCAGTTGAAACTTCACGTTTCCAGAGTATCAGGTTGGTTCCTTACATAGCTCCAATATATCTATCCAGATTTACAGAGAGGAAGTTTGGAGGGGTGGGGGTGAGATTTTATCACATGTGGGTGCTACTAAGAAAGATGACAAGCCTGTTGATATGACTAGATTTGGCGGCGTGTCTCCCAGTCGGGTTACTATTTCTTTTGAGTTTTTTTTTTTTTTTTTTCAGATGCTACCGCATATTTTATCAGAGGGGATGGCAGATGCTCTTTTTGGCTTATTAATAGAATTATCCAGAGATTCCAATTACTGAAAATCAGGCATATGCAGGGAGGGGTCTCCGTCTCATTCAAGATCGTCTCATTCAAGAAGCAATTAGAATTGCTTCTGTTTTCATTTCTTCTTTTATTCGAATTTTCCAGTTTATTTGAAAGAAATTCTTACTATGTGGCTTTTCACTAGAGGCCGTTTCAGCTAATTGAGGGATCAACTTTCAAATAATAGTTTTGTATCAGGCCTGATACTAATTTCAAACACTAAAGTACAGTGACTTGAGAAAAGGCCACGTCCCCTTTCTTATGGATGTGTAAACATTCTAAGATCAACACCATTTTATAGTTATTGGAAGGAGAACTTCAGATTTTTAGTGGATAAGAAGTCATAAATGGTTACGGGAGCGCGAGGATCATTGAAATGTGTTCTAAAACGAAAATGGTGTTCTGAAACGAAAACTCACTTCCTACAGCCGATGTGAATTCGCTTGTCATGCCCAGCAGATTCTGTCAAAGTGTTTGAAGTGATTTCTTGGCTTTGTGTTGCGAGCAAAAATCCGCTATTGAAGTAGCTGAGTTTTCTAATCAAATTAAAAAAGGGGGTTTTGTATGCCATCTACTGTCGCTTTTCGGTACTAGCCTGATTAATAGTAAACTTAGTATAATAGCAGAAAAATCTGTGAAGCGATCAGATATCCTCTTTATGAAGTATGGTCATGTCAATGGGATTGCGTATATTCTCATGATAGTGCAAGATCATATACTCTAATGGTTTCAGCATTTCAAAATGTTCCATTTATAAATACCGTAAAAAAAAGCCTGTAAAAGGTCGTATGATTATGACATTTTATTTTGGCTTCCGCCATGCGTAAAAAAATGTATGAAGTAAGTTTGTCTCGAAACTACAGTTCTCATCTAATGTGCCTTGACATGGGAAGGATGAAGCTCATAAAAACAAAAATTTTTTGAGGAAAAGGTTGATACAATGGAGAGAGAAGGAAGTAAGCGGCTGAGGATAGAATACAATCAATATATTGAAATAATTAGACGTTCACGCTATAGTCGTACTAAATTCTACGCATAGTCATACTAAGTCGTCTACTATTACTTGTGCGGTAACGATTTTTTTTTTACGGTTTATTTATGGCTGAGGTCAGATGCTGCTATGGGCGGTGCATTTTCGCTTAGAGAAAATTTAGAGAAAGTAGGATTCCCTTCGTTGTAACCTAGAATTCGTGAGAATTGAAAAATAACCTATCATGAGTATTGAAAAATAATCTAATAAGCATCATGAACGGGCTTTACTCGAGCACAAAGCACACAAGAAAAGGAAATAGATACATCTAGAAATGAGGAAGCAAGAGGAAGGAATTGTGAAATGGAAGGGAAGAAACGGACAACTGAGAACTTTGAAAAAGAGCTTGAGGGTGAGAAGGCTGCTTCTCCTGCGAAATAGGTCCTTCAGACTAGTTACATTCGGATTGAGAAACGAAAACAAACTTGGGTAGATAAGCCAAAAATAGGGGGTCGAGGCACTCCCTATGCGTATTCTTTAGGTGTCTGATACGGTAGTATAAAACGATGCAAAAATGAACTCAGTTCAAGGTGCAGTTGTCTTTTCTTTTGTTTTTTGCAGGTTTTCTCAATTTTGTTAAACATTGTCTTAATTTGTTAAATATATTTTAGTTCTGAATTTTTGACGCTTATGAAGAAGGTTTCGAAAACTCCAATGGTCTTGGATGTACTTAACATTCAAGGTGTTCAAAGATCCCTAGAGCGTTTGGCTGATCTTCTTGGAAAAATACAAAAAGCACTTGGGGAGTACTTGGAAAGGGAGAGATCTTTCTTCCCCAGGTAACATTCTTTCTTTTGAATTAAATTGCTATGCTCTTTTTCCTACTTCTCGCTAAAGTGTTGTATACGTAGAACTAGATAGTAATGGAAGAATGGAAAGTTGAGTCATTTTATTGTTAGGTATAACGACTTTTCTATTTTTAGAAATTTCTATTTCAGTACGGAAAAATAAATGGGTTCGCTAACACTCAGCTTGGTTGTTCAAAGAAAAAGAATAAAAAAAGACGTTATAGTAATTGTAAGAGCACGTTAGCTATATTCGTAAAGAGAGACAGGATTTACGCTTTGGTCATCACAACAGAAAACCATTAATGGTACCTCCTACACTGCGATATTAACGTAATTTTTAGTATCCTCATGTAGTATTATATTTTTATTGTCTTACTCGCTTGGCTCAAATTACAGACGGAGCAAAAAAAAACGAAAAAAGGAAACAAATCGCGACATTATTCAATAATTCGCGACATTATTCAACAAATCGCGACATTATACAATGTAACAACAACATAACATTGTGCAATACAATAATGCTACAGACGCAAATACAATATTAACTATTGAACAGCAAAATTGAGCGCTTAGTTGACGGGTCAGCGGATGAAAAGGCCAATGTTAAAGGCCGCATTTTGGATAACCCTTTCACTCTGCCCTTTCAGCGAAAATGTAGTATAATTAGCACCATATTGCGATACAATCCGTCTGTTTCTAGACCAATGTAGTGGATGTAGCAAAACTCAAAATATCGAAAATAAATTCTAAGAACTTTCGTAAGATCATCTGGTCCAGTCAGTATAAAAAGACTTGACATGAATGGTCACTGAATTCAGCCTGCAACCTTACAAGTACCTTTCTGCTGTAACGACCACTATTGCGAACTATTCCTGCATGTCATTTATGAGTTTTTTTGTTGTTGTTTTTTTTTTGCTTGTTTTTTTAATATCCTTCGGCACATGAGTTCAAAATCCGTATGATGTCCTCAATTTATGGGATACGTTTATCACGGTTTGGAGGACGAAGTGAAAACCGAAGAGGAAATCAAAATAATTGCTATATAGGTAATTTCAACAACATTGCTTTGGATTTAAGCTATACGGAATAAGCATTACTTGTTCAAACTTTTAGTATTGAAGGTTGAGTAAAGGTTTTTGAGGTGGGTTGCAGGAGTGGCAACAACATTTTAAGTTGTTTTTGTTAGTTATGTTATTAATTTACGTTAGTTTTTCAAGTTGTGCTTTATCTTTAATTTTTATTTATGCCTGTTTTAAGTTTTATTTCTTCATTCGTGGTAGTCTGCTCGTTTTAAGTTTTAAACTTGCCCTGTTAGAATAACATTATAGGCAGATCTTTATTCAAGAAAGAGCTGGATTTTCCAACTTTTTTGGCGATTTAAAATGGGCTTACCGTGCATTTTGGACCGTACTTGTTGCTGTGTCTGTGCTCAAAACAGCTTTGTTTCTGTTGTTGTATTTTACTATACAAAGTCTCTAGTTCTTATCTCTGACTTTTGCCTTTATTTCCCACTATAGGATTGTCTGATTTCGTGGGGTGAATAAAGGCATTTTCCTGGTTTATTTTTCTTGTCCCATTATCACCAACTAACACATTTTAGTACTTAACCGTAACTTTGCAAGTTCCGGAAATTGTCATGCATAAATCGCAAATTCATGTTTCTCCCCATCTTATAATGCAGCTCATTTCTTATTGTGATTGACAATTCTAATGGTATATTTTATTTGTAATCCGACGCCATTTTATAGGGGTTTTAAGCTCTTTTTCAATATTCCTGTAAATTTGTTTTTGAAGTAACTTTTTACTATTAAATAATTCGAGATAATAGTTACCATTCCTGAATCAGCTAAAAATAGGAAAATTTTCTTGCTAGACAATTTTTTAGTCACATTTTTTATTATTGTTGATAGAATTTTATTATTAGATATAAATTAATCATTGGGAAAACTTTGGAAAGCCTTGGCAGACGGTTTTTGTTACGAACTTTGAGTTTAGTTTTTGGTTATCATTGAGCATTTGTTATTTTATATTCCTCTCATCCTATGGGGGCGTGGCCTCATTGGTAAATAGTATCTTGCTTAATAAATACTTACATGAACCGTCCGTCTTAAAATTGGTCAAAGGACTGCTATAAAAAATAATAATTATGACATTATACCCTAGGCAATGCTCAGGGCATATCTTTGACACCTTTTTGAGTTGATTCATATTTTTGATTATTATGCATGTTCAGTCGGCTTTATCTGATTTTTTTTTTTTTTTTAGATTCTATTCGTTGGTGATGAAGATCTGCTGGAGATTATTGGTAATAGTAAAAACATAACAAGGCTTCAGAAACACTTTAAGAAAATGTTCGCTGGGATCGCTAGCGTGATCCTCAATGAAGAGGGGACTATTATCACTGGGTTTGCGTCAAAAGAAGGTGAACAGGTAAGGAAAATATCTATCACCTGGGGGGTGCATTACACCATGTAAGAGAAACTGATATTTGTTAATTACTACTACTACTAACAACTCATCGCAGCACCAAGCCGCCTGAGGCCAACACAGCTACGCACGCTCCTCCTCCACCCCAATCTATTCAAAGCCTCCCTTTTTACACCCGCCCACGAAGTTCCCATTTCCTTTAAATCTTTCTTTATGACGTCCTCCCACCCCAGACGGGGACGACCTGCTTTCCGTTTAGCCCTAGATGGTTGGCCGAAAAGAACAATCTTTGGCAATCTGTCATCCTTCATCCGCACAACATGCCCTAACCACCTCAACCTTTCTTTCGTTATAGACCTAGAAAGCGGTATTGAACCACATTTTTCGTATAGCCTATTGTTTGAAATACGGTCAGTCAGCCGGGTACCCAGAACAATCCTTAAGCAATTTCTCTGGAAAACATCTAGCAAATCTTCATCCGCTTTTCGAAGCGTCCATGCTTCAGAGCCATATTTGACCACTGTCATCACTGTAGCTTCTAAGATTCTAATCTTGGTTTGCAGACTTATCTTCCTATTCTTCCAGACTTTTTTTAACTGTGAAAAAACACCCTGAGTCTTGGCTTTTCTATTTTTAACATCTTCACTGCTCCCACCATCTTTACTAATAATACTACCAAGGTAAGTGAAGCTGCCCACCTGATCAATATTTTCATTACCCAACGTCACCTTTTCATCTTCACTTATTCCTAGCCTTAGTGACTTAGTCTTCCTAACATTAATTTTCAAACCAATACTAGCACCCTGAACTCGCAAAACCTCTAAAACTTCATTCATTTTGCTCACACTTTCATCTAGGATGCTTAAATCATCAGCATAATCCAAGTCTAGGAGACTTTTTCCTCCCCATTTGATTCCGTGGTCTCCCATTGCCTTTCCTGTGCTCCTTAAAACAAAGTCCATCAAAATAATCCATATAAAGGGGGATAGAACACAACCCTGCTTAACTCCTGATTTAATACAAAACCAGCTGCTAACCTCATTTCCTACTTTAACCGCAGCAGTGTTATTCTCGTACATAGCACTAATTACTTTAATGTATTTGTCTGGTATACCATACAAGGATAAAACCTTTACTAAAGCTCCTCTATCAACAGAATCGAACGCTTGCTCATAATCTATAAAACTGAGGACCAAAGGTGTTTGAAAACTTAGGCACTTCTCAATTATTAACCTAAGAGTGAAAATTTGGTCAACACATCCTCTACCTTTTCTAAAACCGCACTGCTCTTCTCTTAAAACTTTGTCTACAGCATCTCTCAGTCTAAAAAGTATCATATTACTAAGCAATTTGCTACCTACAGAGACCAGACTAATGCCTCGATAATTACCACACTCACTTTTATCACCTTTCTTATAAAGTGGCTTAATTAAGGTTTTCCTAAAATCGTTAGGTACTTCCCCTTTTTCAAAAATCATATTCATAATCTTCAATAACTTATTTCTAACCTCAGAGCCACCATATTTAAGAAACTCATTTACTACCCTATCAGCACCTGGAGCTTTATTATTCTTTAATCCTTTTAGTACTGTTGCTAATTCCTCCTCACAAAACAAATCTTCCTTCACATCCAAGGTATCACAAACTTTTTCATTTTCCTCTATATTTTTTTCCTGCAACTCTATCTCGGTTAAGCAAGTTCTCAAAATGTTCGGCCCATCTCGCTTTAGCTTTTTCCTTATCGCTAATTGCCACCCCATTCCTATCTTTAACTGGGACAGGTCCGGATTGACTACTACCTCTCAATTTGTTAACGTGCCAGTACAATATTTTACTATTATGCCGTCTAGCTGCATCTTCTAAATCCTCGGCAATTTTATCCATGGCCTCCACTTCACACCTCCTTAGTTCATATTTCAATGCTTTCTCCACTTTCCTTACATTTCTTTTGTTTTCATGCGATCTATCACTCAGATAATTCTTGTACAAGTCCTTTCTCCTTTCTATTAAACATAAAGCTTTTTCACTAATATTCTTAGCTGCAGTTCTAGCTTTCTTCCCTAATACACCTTCAGCAACTTCACAAATTATTTTTCTAAAATTATTCCAACCATCTTCCACATTATCAAATTTTAAACTCTCAAGTTTAGTATTCAACTGTTCCTGGAAAGTTTCTCTCAAATTCTCATCCTGGAGTCTACCAACATCATAACTTCCCGGGAGGTACTTACCCTTCCGATATTTCAGCTTTAAATTAACCCTTGACACTACTAGATGGTGATCTTTACTTTTAACATCAATAACAGCACTCCTATATACCCTAGTATCTTGTATTGATCCTGCCAGTCTTCGGTTTACTATAACATAATCAATAAGGTTTGCTGTCTTACCATCACGTGAATACCATGTTAGCTTATGAGCCATTTTATGACCAAACACCGTATTGGTTATAACTAGATTGTTATACCTACAAAATTGCAAAAGTCTGTATCCATTACTGTTTTCTTTTCCTACACCAAATTTACCTAAGCTGGGATACCATCTATCCTTATTTCTACCAACCTGGGCGTCAAAATCTCCCAGTAATAACATCATATTTCTACCTGGGACCTTGTCTATTTGCTCCTGTAACTGTAAGTAAAATTCATCTGAGTCACTAGTATCTCCATCAGTCGGTTCTACAGGGGCGTATACTACTATAACTGATACCCTGAACTTTCTAGTCATAAAATGGGCAATTAGTATTCTATTATTAATACCTTCCCAGCCTAAACAAGACTTAGCAGCTTCCTTATTCATCATGAGCCCTACTCCCTGTCTATGTACCCCATCCTTCCTGCCTGAGTAAACAAATTCTATAATCACCTAATTTCATGCTTCCTACCCCTGGGATATGAGTTTCTGAAACTCCTAATAAATCCAGTTCGAATCGTCTGAATTCGTCAGTCAAAATGTCGATACAATAGTCATTTTTTAATGTCGTAACATTCCAAGTTCCAATTTTCATGTTCTTTAAATCATTGAAATTTTTTTTCGCCTCAGGAAAAGCAATGATCCCGGATACCAGTGCAGGACGGGGATCACATATCTTCTCAAGTCTACACCGAAGTGCTTAAGCCGGCTTAGAACCGGACAGCAAGAAGTCCCTGGGACCTCCATGAATGGAGGCTTTGTGCAATCCTGGGCCCATCTTGGGCCCAGGATTGCATATTAGTAAAATTTGTTAATTGATATTAGTAAAATGTTTTTCATTTTGCTAAATATAACCAAAATAAGTTTTGATTGTTTTTCACGATTGTTCTATGACGCCGGATTAATTAAATATTTGATATTATAGTCCTGCCTTGAATAAGCGAGATAATTTTTTTTTTTTTTATGGACAATATAAGGCTCGTGACATAAAGTTTTGCAGGGCCAAAGATTAAACAAGGTTGTACTCGAGGCTACTGTACAAGCGTTGTATCTGAGTTTTACATTATGTTACTTTCAGTCATCAGAGACTGTGAAGTTTATGTGTCTTGCTTTAGTTCTTGAGGGATAAATAGTTTGCTTTAAACAAAAAGCCGAATAAAATTGATTGTGACAAGAATTCCAAATGAGTTTTGTTGCAAGTACAAAGCTTTCTGTAAGAGATTTATGGCTCGGCTAAATCTTTATTTTTATGTCAAGCTATGTCAGCTAATATAATGAAGTTCTACAAACCCATCATAGACGTAAAAATCAAAATTGAACAGGTCACGGAGCCTTCCCTCATCATAGTCAACACAATTGCGTTGGCTATGATAATTGATTTGTCTCTCATGTTTTTTTTTTTTTCTATCTTTTTTCTCAGGAGTCGTATGGGAACGGATGGTCATAGAAAGTTGGGAAAAGGCTCAGTCAAGAGTAGTTTTGAGCTAAAGTGCCATCTTAAGAGCCAAATCCAATCGTATGACAACCTGGCACCTCTTCAATGTCCCGTGTGCCCCCGCAACCTATCACGACATCAGATAAAAATGCCAAGTTGCTTTTCTAATCATAACGATGGAAAGATAGTAAAAGAAGATTCGTCTCGAAGGACGGGAAGATAAGTGTGGGCCCATGGGTAAGGGCACCAAATTATGCAAATAACAATATTGAACAGAGGCTACATAGATATATGTTAATAGAAAGATGAATGCGTTAAACTTTGTTGAAATCATACTCGTACAAAGCTTTGCAGTCTAAATGATTAAAGGGTCCAAATTGAGACCCCTTGAACCTCGCCCCCACCAGCTCACCCACCCGTTTTTGTCATAGGAACACGGACGTGTTACACCTTGTGCACATAAAACTCTCACTGGGATTTTTCAGTTCGCATGTTGTAAGGGCTGAGTGTGAAGCCCTTGAGCCCAAGTCTAACTCCCCACACCGCTAAATATGTATTTTGGGGCTCTTTGGTCAGAAGTGCGTGCCCTGCGACTCCCTTTGGCAAATAGTACTATCTGTTTGAATCTAACATTTTTACACCACATTCTGTTTTGAAAGAGGATAAATGAAGAAAAGGGATATATGCCAAAATGGCATTAGTTGTGGAACAAAGCTATTCTTATTTAGGCAATTAATAAGCTTGTTAAAATAATTACCAAGGCCCTGGTAATTATTTTACTATTTCTTCTCCACAGCTATAATTTACTAGAAAAGCACCTTTTCTCCTTAACATTATCGTCTAAAAGCTTCTTTTTTGCTACTCCTGTGTCCCTATCCTTTCCTATGACTTCTATTATTGAGTCATTCTCTAATTTGCCTCAAATTAACTTAGGTCATAAGCACATATCTGTGCCAGAGGAGAGTGAAAAAATTGTCTACCTTAGTTCCACCCTAAGATGGATGATAGACTATCATCAACAAGTGAAATTTATAATTTTTATTATACTCTGAAAAATTTATGTCAGCTTTGCCTCTCGCTGATACTTTCTGTCCTGCCTTTACTCTAATTAGCCGTGGCTTTGCTCTCAGGTTTTCCACCAAGTTGATCAAGTTAAAGAAAAAATTATAATTTAGAGAAAAATGGTCGAGAAAAAATTGTAACTTGCATTATGTGACTAAAGTATTCTTATTCATTTTAGTGTTTATAGTAGAAATATCTTGTTTTAATCATGATCTGCCTTCCTATCTTCTATTAAGTCATTGCCCCTTTTTAGAATTTCCTGTGGATAAAGGCCACCGGAGGGAGAGGAACTGTAGGATCACGGTAACCATTCTTGAAGGGTTTGTCAGACACATTCAGGTGTTTTGTACACGGCGATATTTTTAACGTAATTATTATATTACGTTAAAATTGTTTTTACATTTTCAAATGTAATTTTTCATACATGCCTAATTTTTTTTGCTGTTAAGGTTATCTGCGTTTACAAGCTGTACCTTTCGATTTATTTTATAGCTTTTAAAAAGAAAACTTGATAGAAAAGAAAATAGTATTTATGAATTTTAGGTGGATTTTATTAATCCTGTGAGCACGATTGAAAACCCCAAAATTAATGAATGGTTGAATGCAATTGAGAAACAAATGAGGCACACACTTGCAAATCGTTTGGCTGCAGCTCTTGTTGAATATCGAAAAATTATTAGTGAAGAAAAAACGGAATCCAGGTAATCTCTATTTTCTAGTTCTTAGTATGACGATAATTAAAGTTTTTTTTTTTTAGTTAAAGTAGGGAAAGAGTATATAATAGTGTTGTTATATTACATTATTATACTATAGAGTCCAATTGGTGATTTTGTTGCTTATTTTTTGTTTTGTTTATTTGTTGTTTAGTGGAATCTGTTGACAAGTTATTTGTTTTGTAGTTTCTAGAATGGCCAAACAAGCCATAAGGCTTTTTGGCAATTTTTTGTATTTTTTTTTTCTGTTTTTTAAAATAGATTTTCTCTCTCTCAGAAGGAATTTAAATTTTATAGGAAAATTTTTTCTATGCTTCCAAGGATATGGTTAATTGAATTGTACTCCTTAAGTTTATTGAGCTTCCTTGACCTCTGAAAGTTATTCTAGTATCCCTCTTCGTATTCTATCCGCGTTGGCGTGTCTTTTATTATCAATATATTGATTTTGGAATAAGCCCCTCCAATGTGGCATCCTGGCCCCTTCAAAGGAAATATATTAAAATTCAATCAATCCAAAGAAGATTCCTAGGATTTGCTGTCCTTTACGTGAGCATAGTAGCCTTAACTCTGGGGGTTGTTGTCTTTTTAAAGGCGGGTGGAGAGGGTAACTTAAACATTCTAATGGTATGAAAAAAAAAACACTTCAGAAGAAGCTAGATATTGAAATTATGCTCAAGAAGTAACAAATTTATCCCATTTTCAACTTCATTCAAGGAAAGTAAACAAAGGAAAATTTCTCAAGCTCAATTTACCATTCTTGTTTTAAATATTAAAATATGCTTATCATTAAATACGGTTGAAAAAAGTCTGGGTCCTATAGGTTCCAGCCCATTTGTTCAGTTCAAATAAGTGTTAGTTGGTTTGGTGAGGCTGAAAAAGATTGTGATCCATAAGTATTTCTCTGACCCCCGGTAGAAGAGCCCTGGGAAAATCTTGAAAATCTACTGGTATCACTTATTACAAGACATTGTACAATATAATTCTAAATAAAGAGTGAAGCGCATTATTTCCATAAAGCAATATTTCTCAAAGGCTCCATTTAAAGCAACGTGTTTGAAACTTCCAAATAAGTTCTTGCGAGTCATAGATCATTAGAAAACGGCTTATGTTCTACTCTGTTGTCGGTTTAAAATACTATAAATATGTAATTTGAGCATTTGTTACAAAGATTGATCTAGCCAAATGTCATTTGATGTTTTCCCATAATCTTGACATTCAGAAATGTATGGAATTTGACATTTTAAGTCTTGTAAATGTCATTGCCCCCCCCCCCATTGGACTCCTCACTAAAAGACCCTTGGTTTTAGATCAGTAAACATACCTTACAGCCAACGGAGGGCTGAAAAAAGCAATTGCACCCTGAAAAGCATTGCCGTAAGTCTTAGGACTTTTATGATTAAACAAATTTTCACCAAAAATTGGAATTTCAGATGCCAAGTTAATCGTTATTATCGTGATGAGCAGCCTGTAGCTAAATAATGATAAGAAGTGGAACACGAAAAACCCTCTCCAATACGGAAACCTGAAACATCTAAGGAAATGTCCACTGAGGGGGACGAAGATCCGGTCACTCCACAAAGAAATGTTTTTATCTTGTTTACTTTAACATAAACAAGAAATAAAACGAAACTGTCGTAACTCCTAAAGGAATCTTCTTAGAGATAGTCGTGCAGAGCATAAAATCATCTCTTCAAGGCCTTGTATGCTCTATCGCTTCGTGATCAAAATTTCTAAAATACCTTATGTACATATTGCTCGTATCCAGATGCATATTGAAACAAGTCCAATTTGTGATTTGACCCGAAGGCGGAGATTTCCCTGGGAGGGGGTCCCAGAATCTTGTTCATCAACCTTATGGAAATAAAAGCTGAGTCCTAACCTAGTCTCAGGGGTGTCGTAAAACAGTTTGACCTTCGTTGGGGTTGGATTAGATCTCTAAATTATTGTCATCTGGGCATGGTTGGATCAGATCTCTAAATGTCATCTGGGCATGTAGGCAGGATTGTTGGATCTCGACTAAACTTTGTGGGAATTAAGACCTAATTCCCTAGATATGTCTTTTGGAACTAGAACCTGAGCCGGCCCCTATGAGGATTGAAAAAAGGGGCCGTGTCACTAAATTTGAGTCGCTAGGACATAAATTATCGTCAGGACATATAACAGAAGAGGTTCCTAGATTTCTACCAAACTTCTAGGAAAGCAAGAGTAAGTATTCTGCTTTTAGTTTTTGAAAGGTACATGCTTGATCCAACATATTCTTGAAAAGTTCCTTAATTTTAGTCACCAGAGCATGTACTGGAAATTTTTATCGGATCTTAGTCAAAATTTAATGGCAAGTAAGAGCTAGTGTCTTTTTTTGGTACCCAGACTTGATCAATTTTCTTTTTGGGTGAGGGGTGAGGTGCGTGAAAGGCTCATGTGTTGTCTTTTTTCATTTTTTTTATTTTAATTTGTGCCTTTTATTGTCTTTCATTTTATTTTTGAACTGCTTGAAGTTAATAGAAAAGAATACACTGCTATTCAAATTTTTTCTTTTCGTGATATAGGACCTAGACAAGGGTGAGTTTATGGGATTTTTAACATTAAAAGGCTATTTAACCTTAACATTTCTATCGTAAGTTTTTCTACTTGATATCTTTTTCTCGATAGGCAGAACGCTTGCTGAAGACTACAAAAAAAGTAAGACGCTCAGAATTGATGAATGTTAATTGTTTCTAAAATACAAAAGAAAAAAAAATATTAAGCTAGTTTTAATGGGTCAATGTTTGGTTGTCTAAATACCACTTTTTTGTTTGTGTGGAGTCACGTCCTTTATAAATTTTATTTGCTTAAGCTCAATTTGCAACATAAATGTTTCACATTCCTTTTAGTATGCTCAATTTAATGGATTTAAACATTTGTTGCTGTTTTTTACAGCTCAATTGCCGAATGGTGTGACCGTTATGAAGCTCAGATATGTATTTTGGTTGTACAAGTGACTTGGACAGAAGATATTGAGCAAGCTTTGTTATCCGCAGCCACAGGTGGTTATGACGGTCTAAAAAATTCAGTTGCGAAAATTGAGGACATGTTGGCTGTTTTAGCTGATTCAGTCCTGCAAGAACAGCCACCAATTCGCAGGAAAAAGCTTGAATACCTTGTGAGTACTTTCACAGTTGAAGTATTATGAAATGGGTGTTGTTTATCGTTTAGCACGTCAATTTTGTCTATACGTAAAAACATACAAAGAGCTTGTTAGTTTTTTATAAACAGTAAATGCCTTCAGTCACCTGAGTAAAGCAGGCACTTATGCAGGAATTTAGTTGGTGGGGCTGGCAAATTAGCCAAAACAGCAGAAAACTGGCAATTTATGTTGGAATAATATTGAATAGTCTGGGGAACATCGTTAGGTTAGCGCAATGTCATGTCAATCAAAGTCAGTCTTCAGTCCTGGAACTCGCTTGCGGAGAGTTACCAATATTGATCCTCAAGTGAAAAGTGCTTCACTGCTCTAAATATTGCCCGTGAATGTATTTCGCCCTGTAGATTCATTTAATAGCTCTTTTCTTTTTCACACGATAAAGAGTAGCAATTTTTTATCTTTGAAACTGACCATATCTATTATGCAAAATTTGTTGTACTAAAACTGTTAACTTGATTCAGCTAATGATAGTCCATCCCATCTCTATAGCCAATGATGTTTTATCTATGTATAGCTCAGGTTACGAGGAGGTGTGATGTAATCACTGAGTTAAAAAGTCCTTTTCCGTTATTATCGAACATAAATGACCCATTTTTCTACTACTGAGAGGCATGGATGATTCTTAAAAACCAGTCGGTATGGATTCTTGAAGAATTGATTATTGCCTGTAATATTTGATGTGTCCCCTGACTAAGTGACCGTGTACCTCTAAGGGGTGCATATACCCCAGGCTGAGAACTGCTAGCCTTGTTCTTCCAATGTGTATGTGCTTTCTTTATTGTAACTTCTGGCTGATTCTACTTACTGACACATCAGCTTTCCAATTTATCATAGCTTTGTCACTCTTTCCTCTTTATTTTTTGTTTAATGTTTGTTATTTTTAAAGTAATCTATTTCCATTCGTCTACTTGTCATTTGTGTTCGCTATTTCAAGACTAAGATTCAATATCAAAGACCCGGTATTTTTTTCTTCCTTCAAAAAAATTGTGGAAACATCGTTAGCTGCATATCTATCTATTTTATCTTCACATTGCGAATTTATTTTAGAGCAATTGTTAGTGTTTGTTTATGTTTCAGTTTGTAAATCACCCATTTATTGCAGATCAACGAGTATGTCCACAAGAGAACTGTGACCCGTCGTTTGTTACAGTTGGAGATAAGGTCACCTAAAGATTTTGAGTGGGTTTGTCAAATGCGTTTCTACTTTGATGCTAGAGAAATATCTGTTATGAAGCAGCTTCGTGTAGAAATGGCTAACGCGAAGTTTTTTTACGGCTTTGAATATTTGGGTGTCCAAGATCGACTAGTGCAAACACCGCTTACTGACAGATGCTATTTGACGATGACTCAGGCTCTCGAAGCTAAGCTTGGTGGCTCACCATTCGGTATGTTCACGTCTTCCTTTTCTTCTCTCCTTTTTTCTTTCTATTTTTTGTATACTTTTTTAGTGAAAATGCAGATTAACGGTATATATAGTAAGTAAAGGATGATTGTCTTGCCTTTCGCTACCTTACAGGGCTGCTGAAATTCAAAATAACATGCCGAAATTTTAAGGGAACCCTTAAAAAAATTTAAATTTGCCAGAGATTTTACTCTTTATTGTTTTGTTTTTCGGATCTCTTTGACATTTTGGTCTTAACGTATTCTCTTTTGCCCTCCACCTCTTTCAGTAGCCCATACAGAATCTTGTAAAAATAAAAAAATAAAACATGTTTTCTATCTTTTTCTGTTCCAGACTAAATTGGCATTTATAATTGTAGTAAAATTAAATTCCCCCCAAAATATGAAACCGTGATAAAGTAACATTGTTCCTATAATAAAAGATGGATTTCAAAATATGATTTTTATTCTTATTATTTTTTCCAATCCATGTTAAGAAGACGACCGTCACCAACCAATGTTAGCAGCTATACCTCTTATCGAAGCAAGGATGTTCTGTGTTGTTCGATTGGTGTGGATAGCCTTCAAATCGTCTTTGTACCTCCGTAGTGTTTTCTACCCTTTGATTGCAATATGTGATCTCTCCCCTTTTTAACACTAATATACGTGTCCCTTTGACCGTAAACAGCATAAAAAAATGATCAATTAGCACTATACAGTCAAAAAGTGAGTACGGTTTTCGGGGACGCTAGATGGGAGACCATATATTAATAGACTCCAAGTAACAGTACAAAGTATGCTAGGAAACTCTAGGTAAGTTCGATTTCCCGTACATGGCATTCGCCTGATCCTAACAACAAATGTTTATCTTTATGTGCTACACATCTGAGCTTCAGGCCCCTCCAATAAGATAAGGTTTATTTTTAAAAGCCTGTGGGCCGTAGCAACACAAAATACAGTCTGCAAACAAATCTCGAGGAATAAAATACAACTTTAAATAGTACAAACCAAGAAAAAAAAAATAGGGATGTTAAATTACCAGCTACAATTCAGAAAGCTGCATATTTTAGTAATCGGTCTGGTGTGTGGGCAGTTCAGCTTAGACATAGTTAAGATTTTAATGGCACAGAATGCTTGCCACCCACAAATAAATGGCACATATAAACTGATCAAAATGTTTTTCTTCTGTGATTACAAAATTTTAAGAGGTGTGTTCCGGAACTCAATTCTCATTAATGATCAGTTATTGGCTGATAATAACAAATGTAGTTCGTTAGTGGTATATTTGGTATAATTTGCTTACCAAAATCATATGGCACAGAATCAGAATTTGCTTATAATTTTGTGTTATCCGTTGTCTTGGCGCAAAAATAATGAGAAACTATTAAATTTTTTAATGATAATTGAGCTCTGACGCACACAAAGTCTTTGCTCTGCGTAACAGACTAATTTTCTAAAAATGTAATTGAATCAATACCTTGGGCTAATTTGTCCACTAATGAGACTGTTTCTTTGATTTTATTTTTGGTAAGTGAATTGAATCAAAATTGTTAGTGTGATTGTCACAATATTTAATATATTCAATTTAATATTTATTTAATATATTGTTTTTATTTTATCCCAGCATTCGCACGGGATTCTGATCAATGGATAATTCTTATGGGCTTTGTATAATTTGAAGGGCGTCTTCGGGCTGAAAAAACCTCTTCCTAGCTAATTTATCTACTATGGGCTGCCTCCCCGTAGTAGCATAATATTTGTAGGCATGAATATATAATGAGTCGGAGGTAATAGGCTTGAGATTGTCTGTGCAGGATTTCGACTCTTGTTGATAGAAGAGCATCGCCAAGTGCTGAAAAACCATGTTGTGACCAAGATGGGCCCAGGATTGCACAACGCCTCCATTCATTGAGGTCCCAGGGACTTTTTGCTGTCCGGTTCTAAGCCGGTTTAAGCACTTCGGTTTAGACTTAAGAAGATATGTGATCCCCGTCCTGCACTGGTATCCGGGATCATTGCTTTTCCTGAGCCCAAATTAATTTCATTGATTTAAAGAACATGAAAATTGGAACTTGGAATGTTTACGACGTTAAAAAATGACCATCGTATCAACATTTTGGACTGACGAATTCAGTTGATTCGAACTGGACTTATTAGGAGTTTCAGAAACTCATATCCAGGGGTAGGAAGCCTAAAGTAAGGTGATATAGAATTTGTTTAGTCAGGCAGGAAGGGTGGGGTACATAGACAGGGAGTAGGGCTCGTGATGAATAAGGAAGCTGATAAGTCTTGATTAGGCTGGGAAGGTATTATTAATATAATACTAATTGCTCATTTTATGACTAAAAACGTCAGGGTATCAGTTATAGTAGTATATGCCCAGTAGAACCGACTGACCAAGATACTAGTGACTCAGATTAATTTTACTTACAGTTACAGGAGCAAACAGACAGGGTCCCAGGCAGAAACATGATGTTTTTGCTAGGAGATTTTAACGCCCGGGTCGGTAGAAATAGGGATAGATGATATCCTAACCTAGATAAATTTAGTGTAGGAAAAGAAAACAGTAATGGATACAAACTTTTGTAATTTTGTAGGTATAACAATCTAGTTATAACCAACAAGGTGTTTGGTCATAAAATGGCTCATAAGTTAACATGGTATTCACGTGATGGTAAGACAGCAAACCTTATTGATTATGTTATAGTAAACCGAAGACTGGCAGGATCGATACAGGATACTAGGGTATATAGGAGTGCTGTTATTGATGTTAAAAGTAGAGATCACCATCTGGTTGTGTCAAGGGTTAATTTAAAGCTCAAATTTTGGAAGGGTAACTACCTCCCGGGAAGTTGTGATGTTGGTAGACTCCAGGAAAAGAATTTGAGAGAAACTTTCCAGGAACAGTTAAATACTAAACTCCAAAGTTTAAAATTTGATAATGTGGAAGATGGTTGGAATAATTTTTGAAATTGCTGAAGGTGTCGTAGGGAAGAAAGCTAGGACTGCAGCTAAGGATATTTGTGAAAAAGCTTTATGTTTAATAGAAAGGAGAAAGGACTTGTACAAAAATTATCGGAGTGATAAATCATATGAAAACAAAAGGAATGTAAAGAAAGTGGAGAAAGTATTAAAATACGAACTAAGAGGTGTGAAGTCGAGGCCATGGATAAAATTGACGAGGATCTGGAAGATGCAGCTAGACGGCATATAGGAAAATATTGGACTGGCATGTCAATAAATTAAGAGGGAGTAGTCAATCCGGACTTGGCCCAGTTAAAGATAGGAATGGGGCCACAATTAGCGACAAAGAAAGAATTAAAAAGAGATGGGTAGAACATTTTGAGAATCTGCTAAACTGAGATAGAGTTGCAGGTAAAGATATCAGAACCAACGCTATAGCGTTGCCTATAGTAAAGGTCATACGGCTCCAATGTTTTATTTTTTTCCAGAGGCACTTCATATGGAAGGAGTCATCGTAAAAACTTCAAAGAAGGCTCATTTGATTGGAAATTGAGAGTTCTAGTGCCCTTTTTAAGGATCAAAAGTGATTGGAAGGCAACGAACACCCCTTCCACGCCCACTATTTCCCCAAACACATCCAATCAAAATTTTAAGATAGCCATTCTGTTCTACGTAGTTGATTTCCAGATAGAAATTATATTTTTGAGGAGGGCACTCTCCCACAGCCCTCAGGGCAAGGGTTTTAAGTTATGTCCTGGGGGCACATAAGCTTTTTAATCAAAGCTTTGTCTTAGAAACTTCAAAAAGGGCTCACTAGATTGGAAACTCAAATTACTAGTGTCCTTTTTAATAGTCGAAGGTTATTGGAGGGCAACTAACCCCCCTCTCATGCCCACCTTTTCCCCAAACACATCCAATCAAAATTTTGAGATAGCCATTTTGTTCAACGTGGTTGAAAATTCTGGAAATTAGGTCTTTCAGGATGACAACCCCCCCCCCACAGCCCTCAGGGCAAGGGTTGTAAGTTACGCCCTGGGGGCCTATAAGGTTTTTATAGAAAGTGTTGTCGTAGAAACTTCAAAAAGGGCTCATTCGATTGGAAATTTAAATGGCTAGTGCCCTTTTTAATAGTCGAAAGTGATTGGAAGGCAACTAACACCCCTTCCACGCTACCATTTCCCCAAACACATCCAATCAAAATTTTGAGATAGCCATTTTGTTCAACTTAGTTGAACGTTCTGGAAATTATATCTTTGAGCATGAGGCAAGGGCAAACGGTTATAAGTTATGCCCTGGGGCATTTTATGGAAGGAATGCTCGTATAAACTTCAGAGATGGCTCATTTGATTGAAAATTGAAGTTCTAGTTCACTTTTTAGGCGTCAAAAGATATCGGACGGTAACCAGCCCCCCCCCCCACGCCCTTTTATTCCAATGTATCCGATAAAAAATTTGAAATAGCTATTGTTTTTAAAAAATAGTTCAAAGATCATATAACAAAAAGTCTGGTGTCGACTTTCTCCTTCTCTCACTGTAAAAGTCTAAAATCTACTGCGTCATTGGCGCTTTACTGAAAACTATATGCGTCTTGAACAGTCTTGGAAAGGATAAAAAAACATCAAATTGATTGATATATAATGATATTAGTTGTTGAAAGATCCATCAGTTCAAGAATTTATATCACTCTAATTTTATTTTCGTTTTCAGTGAAGCGCCAATGACGCAGTAGACTTTTGTTTTTTTACAGTTAAGGAAGGGGTTAGTATCCTTTCTCTTGTTTGTAGTGAAACTATATTCGTCTAGAACAACTTTAAAAAGAACTAATAAATTAAACTGAATATTTGATGTATAGTGATATTAGTTGCTGAAAAGCTCATCAGTTCAAAGTTTTACTGTAATTTTAATGTTTATTTTCAATATTAAGTACATATTTGTAATATATTTTGTTTTCAGTAAAGCGTCAATGACGCAGTACGTTTTAGACTTTTACAGTGAGAGAAGGAGGCGATACCCAAACTCTTGTTGTAGTGATTTTTGTTCGTTTTAAGCTTGATTTGCATTTTCAATTTAAATTTCACTCGTTTTAAGATTTATTTATTCATTTACATTAATATCTATTGCATTTTTTTTTCAAGGGCGGATCCAGGATTTTTTTTTCGGGGGGGGGGGGGGTTTACTAGTTTTTGACTCAATTTCGACTAATTTTACTGATTTTTACCTAGGTTTTACTAATTTTCGACTTATTTTCGACTCGGTCAAAAAATTTCGGGGGGGGGGTCAAACCGGGTAACCCCCCCCCCTCCTGGATACGGCCTTGGTTTTTTTTTGCATTGATTGTTTATTTAATTTCTGTTCGTTTTAAGTTTCATTTATACTTCAATAGCAAAAATGTTTGCTTTCGTTTAAGCTTGATTTTTCATATTCAATTGAGGCATCACTCGCTTTAAGATATATTTATTTATTTATATTATTACTTGTTGTATGTTTTTCCTATGATTGTTTATTTAATTTCTGTTCGTTTTGGGTTCGATTTATTCTCTAATAGTAATTTCTGGTCGTTTTGAGTTTAAATTTTAACAGGTATTTGTATCTGCTAGGCTTAAGTTTAAAATGACTATACTTTTCTTTGAAAAACTTATTTTTCGGAAAGTTTTTTTAATTAATAGAGGAAAATGAAAAAGTTTGTGATACCTTGGATGTGAGGGAAAATTTGTTTTGCGAGGAAGAGTTAACGACAGTACTAAAAGGATTGAAAAAATAATAAGGCTCCAGGTGCTGATAGTGTAGTAAATGAGTTCTTAAATATGGTGGCTCTGAGGTTAGAAACAAGTTACTGAAGATTATGAATAGGATTTTGAAAAAGGGGAAGCACCAAATGATTTTAGGAAAACCTTAATTAAGCCACTCTATAAGAAAGGTGATAAAAGTGAGTGTGGTAATTATCGAGGCATTAGTCTGGTCTCTGTAGGTAGCAAATTACTTAGTAATATGATACTTTTTAGACTGAGAGATGCCGTAGACAAGGTTTTAAAAGAAGAACAGTGCGATTTAGAAAAAGGTAGAGGATGCGTCGACCAAATTTTCACTCCTAGGTTAATATTTGAGAAGTGCCTGAGTTGTCAAACACCTTTGGTCCTTAGTTTTATAGATTACGAGCAAGCGTTCGATTCTGTTGATAGAAGAGCTATAGCAAAGGTTTTATCCTTGTATGGAATACCAGACAAATACATTAAAGTGAATAGTGCTATGTACGAGAATAACACGGCTGCAGTTAAGGTAGAAATGAGGCTAGCAGCTGGTTTTGTATTAAATCAAGAGTTAAGCAGGGCTGTGTTCTATCTCCCTTTATATGGATTATTTTGATGGATTTTGTATTAAGGAGCACAGGAAAGGCAATGGGAGACCACGGAGTCAAATGGGGAGGAGAAAAGTCTCGTGGACTTAGATTATGCGGATGATATAAGCATCCTAGAGGAAAAGTGAGCAAAATGAATGAACTTTTAGAGGTTT
>CM051268.1:38663504-38746004 GCA_027921565.1 Artemia sinica
CACCTTTCCCAAATCACTTACAATCCAAAATTTTTAGATAGCCATTTTGTTCAACGTAGCCGAAAGTTTTGGAAATTAGGTCTTTAAGGATGACACCCCCCCCCACAACCCTCAAGGCAAGGGTTATAAGTTATACCCTGGGGGCATATAAGGTTTTATAGAAAACGTTGTCGTAGAAGAAACTTTAAAAGGGGCTCATTCGATTGGAAATTGAAAGGCTAGTACCCTTTTTAATAGTCGAAAGTGATTGGAAGGCAACTAACACCCCTTTCACGCCCACCATTTACTAAACACATCCAATCAAAATTTTGAGATAGCCATTTTGTTCAACGTAGTTGAAAGTTCTGGAAACTAGGTCTTTGATGATGATAACCTCCTCAGAGCCCCCAGGACAAGGACTATAAGTTATATCCTGGGGACATATGAGGTTTTTATTGAAAGCTTTGTCGTAGAAACTTGAAAAAGGGCGCATTCGATTGGAAAATTCAAGGGCTAGTGCCCTTTTTAATAGTCAAAAAGTGATTGGAAGGCAACTAACCCCCCTCTCACGCCCACCTTTTCCCAAAACACTTACAATAAAATTTTTGGATAGCCATTTTGTTCAACGTAGTTGAAAGTTTTGGAAATTAGGTTTTTAAGGATGGACACCCCTCCCCCCACAACCCTCAAGGCAAGGGTTGTAAGTTATACCCTGGGGGCATATAAGGTTTTATAGAAAAACGTTGTCGGAGAAACTTCAAAAAAGGTCTCATTCCATTGGAAATTGAAATGGCTAGTAGTCTTTTTAACAGTCGAAAGTAATTGTAGGGCAACTAAACCCCCCTCTTACGCTCACTATTTTCCCAAACACATACAATCAAAACTTTTGAGATAACATTTTTTTTAAACGTAGTTGAAAGTTCTGGAAATTATGTCTTTTAGGATGACAACCCCTCACAGCCCTCAGTGCAAGCACATACATTTCTTATTCGCTACATGACATATAGGGTTTTAGAGAAAATAAAGTTTCTAGTTCTAGGTTATAATGCTGTAGTATGCTTTTTCTAGGATTTTGATATAGGAAGTCTTCTGATGTTCTTTTTCTCTGTGGACACAGCCTCATTAAATTGTTTTTATAACCATAATTTGCGGTAAGTTTGACTTATATCTTTCATATGAAACTCCTGTAATTCATGCTTAGATTTCTAAAAGTGTAAATAAATGAAGCATGAGCCGGCAAAAATCTACTCCTTTCGACTGAAAGTGGATGAAAGTCCTTTAGAAGTTAATATGAAGATTCAGACTGTGCCAGACTAGCTAGGAAGAATAATTTTAAGTTACTTTAAGAATATTTTTACGTTGGCAACAGAGATTACCGCAGTTTCCTTGTGTAATGTTTGATTCGTCATTTTAAACAGTTATTCATTGCTTGATGTCTTTTTTGTGTCTTATGTTGCCTTGATGTAGGATTTGCTACCTTTGACTTTGTCACTGTTTTTTGTAGTTTTTTCTCTGTATGCTGAAAAGACTATAGTTAGCTTAAACCAATTGCAGCTAATAAACATATTTAGTCATTATTCCTTCATTGGAAAAAAGCGAAAATTCAGAAGAAAAACATTTTGTTTGCGATGAGCTATCCGTCTATGTGTGACAGGAACAAAGACAAATCCAAAAGACAATGATCCTTTTTTATTTTTCTTCCTTTCTTATAGATCCAGTGTTCTCATTATTTTCAAAAATGTTATTATAAAACAACTTTATAAACAATATTAAAATTAATATTTCACATTTTTATGTTTTGAAACTTAATGACATAATTTATAATATATTAATGTAATTACTTAATGAGTGTATTAATGGACTTAAATGTGACTATGTAACTTTATGACTTAATGTATAAAAACATGATTCTTATTATTTTAACTTGTGTCATATTCGTGAAATATGTTTGAAATTGTTCTTGAAATACTTTAATTTTTGTTGTTTTTTTCTAGGTTGGAGCCTGGGGCTGTTTTGACGAATTCAATCGACTTGAAGAAAGGATGCTTTCGGCTGTTTCTCAACAAATCCAAACCATCCAAGAAGCTTTGAAGTCCCAAAAGGATTCGAAAAAAAGAGTCGGATAGTAAGTCTGTTTTAACATAGCTCTTTTTTCTTTCTTTCTTTTTTTTTCACTCCCATTTTTCTAAATATATTATGGAAAGTATATATATTAACTAGATGCCAGAGGTGGAAAGCATCGGAATCGTGAACATTATTGGTTCTCTTTTTTGTAATAAAAATAAATGCAATATGTGCATATAGATTTTTTTTTTCACTACAGTTGTATATAATCATTTCTGTAAGTTACATTTATTTGTATCAATATCTTATCTTTGCACGGGCTTTCAGGTTTTTTTTTGTAGTGATATCAGTTTATTGTAGTTGTTTTTTAATTCTCTCTTCTTCTTTCTCTCTCTCTCTCTGTCTCTCTCACTCTCACTCTCTCCTTCTCTTTCTACCCACTGTCCTTCTCTCCTATCCTTTTCGCTAAAATAAATTGTGAGTTAACTGTAACTTTTATCTGTTTCCTCTATAGCATTCACAGTTGATCTTGTCGGAAAACAAGTGAAGATATCTTCAGATATGGCCATTTTTATCACAATGAACCCAGGCTATGCTGGCCGCTCTAACCTTCCTGATAATTTGAAACAACTTTTCCGACCTTTGGCTATGAACAAGCCAGATAAGCAACTTATTGCAGAAGTGATGCTCTTCTGTCAAGGCTTCAGAACTGCAGAGACTTTGGCTCAGAAAATTGTTCCTTTTTTCAAGTAAGTTTCTCTTTTTTTATTCCCTTGTTGTGGATTTTTTACTTCGCTCTATTTTTGGATTTGTACTTAGCTTATTTATTAAAATGATATTAACTTTGTAGGAAGAGACTTCTGTGTCTAATAACGTTTGTTGTTGTTTTGGAGAGACGAAGCCTAATACTCTCGCACTGAAGCTAACCCTATTGCTTTTCAAAGGAAGTATGAGGTGAAAGTATAAAAATAATTAGAGAGTATCTTTAAACAAAAAATTATTCATTTCCTTTCATTTGTTTAGTTTTTTCGTTTATTTTAGTTGTTTCCTTTTACTTTGTTACTTTAGGTAGCCCTACTCTGGAGTAAAGGTGCTTATAAATTATGTGTCTATTGTTTTACAATTGCAATAAAAAGAAATCAGTTTTAAGGCAATTCCGTTAGTTTTGTCACCCACCCACCTCTCCCACCAAAGCTCTTAGGTCCTCCCTGGAGAACTTTTCATACCTATGCCCATTGCGTACGGTTTTATCGGCATTGGCCACACCAAAGCATTTTTTTTTTTTTTTTTTTTTTTTTTTTTTTTTTTTTTTTTTTTTTTTTTTGACGTTTGTATCTTCTCGACATTTATTAGGAGAAAAACCTAGTATTTCATACTACGTAATAAGAGACAAGATACTATATCACTTAGATATGTACTTTCTATAAATTTATTTTTGGTTTTGACGGTGATTAAGTGCTAGATCAAGGAGATTAAGTTCCCAAATAGTGATGTGGTACTCTAGTCTTGACCTATAGGCTATTTTGGTTTATTCAGACAAATTTTAATTATTTATTTGTCTTAAGGTTATGTGAAGAGCAACTTTCTAACCAATCTCACTACGACTTCGGTCCTCCGTGCTCTTAAATCGGTGCTTGTTTCCGCTGGTAATGTCAAACGAGATCTGGTAGCAAAAATTAAGAAACGAAATGACAAGCCGTGAAGAGACCGCTGATGAGGGTACTATTGCGAAGAAACTTGCCCGAACAAGAGGTATAACCTTTTTTCTGTTTGAACTGTTCTTATTTGTTAAAATATAATCAGGTGCTGGGCTAGAAAGATAACTTGCATACTTAATTCAAGTTATTATGATAATATAATAATAATAATAATTTATTGTTACCCTCTGTACACAACAAAAAGGCACTAAAGAGGAGTATAAAAAAAGGAAAAGAAAAACAAAAAGAACACAGACAAAAATTACGCTCAATTCTTGACAACTTTAACTTTTGAGCACTGATGCGGCATCCAATATGGCTTAATGAAACAAAATAGCTCACGGATCTTGATGATCCAAATGACTTCTTGATGGACCTTTTATTAGATTGTTTTTCGTTCTTAAGTGGCAACACAATACGAGAGAAGTAACCGGGTTTATAGTTATGTGATTGAGTGGTTTTCGAAAATAACTTGTATTATTTTCATTATGTCAGGATTTTTCTAAAACTGACATCGATACTTTTGGTATTAAATAAAAAAAAACAAGTTTTTTAAACTGAAAGTAAGGAGCGACATTAAAAACTTAAAAACGAACAGAAATTATTCTGTATATGAAAGGGGCTGTCCCCTCCTCAACGCCTCGCTCTTTACGCTAAAGTTTTTTATTGTTTTAAAAAATAAAGTTGTGAGACAGAGTCAAACTTTAGCGTAAAGAGCGAGGCGTTGAGGAGGGGACAGCCCCTTTCATATACGGAATAATTTCTGTTCGTTTTAAGTTTTAATGTCGCTCCTTACTTTCAGTTTAAAAAACTTGTTTTTTTTTATTTAATTTCTGATCGTTTTTTAGTTAATGCAGCTTTTATTTGCATAAAAATTTTACTTTTCTTTTGCTAAATGGATGTCTTTACAAATTAACTTACGTAACTAACTTCTATATTCGTATATTTTTCTTCTGGCAAAAAATACAAAGTTGCAGATTTTTGCAGATATGAGCTTGAAACCTATGTAATAGGGTTTTCTGATACGCTGAATCTGACGGTGTGATTTTCATTAAAATTCTTTCACTTGTAGGGGATGTTTCCCCCCTCTTTAAAAAATCGAGTAAATTTTCTCAGGCTCGTAGCCTTTGATGAGTAATACTAAACTTAATAAAATTTATATATTTAGGATCAGCATTATAAACACATTCTTTTGATACATTTATTGACATCAAAATTTCGTTTTTAAAAGTTTCGATTACTATTGAGCCGTATCGCTTGTTTTTTTATTGTTTTTTTTTATTACGTATATGTTATTACTTATATGAAGGGGTTCTCCCCTTAGTCAATACCACGCTCTTTACGTTAAAAGTTAAAAAAAAATTTTGATTCACAAACCCCTGAATCACAAAGGCCGTTTAATTAGAATAGATAGCTCTTTTGAAAGCACTAAAAAAAAACTGTAGCGTAAAGAGCGAGGTATTGACTTGGGGGAGAACCCCCTCACATACGTTATAATTTCTGTTCGTTTTAAGTTCTAATATTCCTTCTTACATTTCAGTTGAAAAAACTTGTTTTTTTTTATTTAATTTCTGATCGTTTCTTAAATAATGCTTGGAAATCCGGCGCCCCCTTCATAGAAATGTCCCTTACCCCAAAGAAACATCCTCCACGGAAATATTCTCCAGAGTAACCCCCTCCTCTAGCCCCCCCCCCCTCCAGAAAAAATCCTTCCTGAAAATGGTTGTATACTTCCCAATAACCAATAAATAATGCTGGCAAGTCCGGCGCCCCTTCATGGCAATTTCCCTTCCCCCATGAAAAACTTCCTTCATGGAAAGATCCTTCCATATAGCCCCTGACCCTCTCCTTCCCCCACCTACCAGAAAAAATCTCCTCTGAAAAAGTCTGTATACTTCCCAATAACCAATACTATATGTTAACATTGAGTAAAGTTCATAACTTTCAGCCCTCCCCCTGGGGACTTTGGGGGATCAAGTCATCCTAAAAGACATTTTTATCATATTTTCGACCATGCTGAACAAAATGGCTATCTCAAAATTTTGATCAGGAGGACTTTGGGAAAAAAATGAGCGTGGGAGGGGGCCTAGTTGCCCTCCATTTTTTTTGGTCACTTAAAAAGGGCACTAGAACTTTTAATTTCCGTTCCAATGAGCCCTCCCACGATATTCTAGGACCACTGGGTCGATACGATCACCCCTGGGAAAAAAAAAAAAAAAAAAACAAAAAAAAAACAAACAAACAAATAAACACGCATCCGTGATCTTTCTTCTGGCAAAAAATGGAAAATTCCACATTTTTGTAGATAGGAGCTTGAAACCTCTACAGTAGGGTTCTCTGATACGCTGAATATGATGGTGTGATTTTCATTAAGGTTCTATAACTTTTAGGGGGTCTTTCCCCCTTTTTTCGAAAATCAGCCAAATTTTCTCAGGCACGTAACTTTTGATGGGTAGCACTAAACTTGATGAAAGTTATATATTTGAAATCAGCATTGAAATCTGATTCTTTTGATATATCTATTGGTATCAAAAACCCGTTTTCTAGAGTTTCGGTTACCATTGAGCCGGGTCGCTCCTTACTTACAGTTCGTTACCACGAACTGTTTGAAAGTCCTGTTTGAATAGGAACTCGAAGACTTTGGGATGTACTTTCTTGTAATCGTGCTATTTATCCTCTTAAAAATTAATAAATCTAATAAAACAATCTATGTAAAAGTAGTCACCTCTTGGTGGAGTAAATTAATTTGTGGGCCGTCGTTTACTCTTGTATGTTTAAACTGAATGAAAATCACTGGTGCCAAATCGCACGAACTGCCTCTAATCGAAAGAAACGCATAACCCTTTAGTTAAAAACTTTTTAGATAAAATTATTGCATTATTTTTGAAGGAAAACAATCTGCATACCAATTTCACTGGTTTAGGAAACTTATATATAATAGACGATTGCCCAAGATGAGCAAGTTTAATGTACGTGAGAAATTGAAGTTTGAAACAAATTTAAACAGGGCAAAACAAAGACTCGTATTTAACTTCATTCTCTTTTCGTTCTGGAACTTGTTTTTGATGTTCTTCTTTTATGTTCAGTATCAGTTTTTCATATCAACATCCAACAGTAGTCGGAAAATATGTTCATATCCCTACTTCTGCGACATTTGCGTTTCATATCTTTGATGTCTTGGAGGAACTTTTCACCTAGTGATACCCTGAATCCTAAGTTTTTAGAAGAAGAGTCCACCCGTAAATGAAGAAAATGATTTGTGACACTGCTTAGAGTGACACTACCCTTTAAATTTCTCAAAAAATGCTTTACAGTCAGGATCTTTGTAATCAACCAGAAAATGATTGACAATATTTGAAAAGGCAGTTCAATCTTCTATTTTCTATGTTCTCCCGCTAGTCTCAAATTTATTATGCTTCATACGCTTGTGGTTGTCTGAATCAACAAAGACCATTCTTTCAACTTGGCTTTGTATAAACCTAAAAACTTTTCAGATTGTTATTTTAAACAGTCTCCATCTTCTGAAATAGTTGTGAAGGCAGCTTCAGTACGCCCAATTGTATTTCAGTAAGGATAGCAACACATTTGTGAAACAACTAAAACTGTCCCTGATCATATTCTGAGTGCCTCTGAAGTTTTTGACTTTTGACCATTCTTTTCTTCGCTGATATTACGGCTCTCAGTTACAATAAGTGAAAACTAGTAGGACAGACAAAGAATCATAAAAATAGCTTTTGAATCCCCACAAATGGTGCAGTGGCGGTCGGCGTGTTTTATTTGTTGAGGACAAGAGCCAGGTAGTCATAGGACTTTAAATGCACCGCATGTGCCAACTGGTATTGATGTGTAGTGGCTTCCTTGATGGAGAACGGTTAGCTTTAAGGCTTACCTCATCTTTGTCTTGTGTGAAATTAAATTTGGTCATCGATCCAACAAAACAAGAACAGTGGACTAGGTTCTCCTCTCAAAGTTCTACACAAATTCTTTCCTTGATTCCTCTGTCAGTAAATAGAATTCTTTGGCCAATCAGTTTTTTTACTTTCAATCTAAAGCATGACAATTTATTTACGTTTTTTCGAAAGGAATAATTCTCTAGCCAAATTAGTAAGTTTTCCATTGGAAAAGAGCTGAGCTAAATCCCCTATAGAGGGCTTTCGTGGGGTATCAGAGCGTGAAGGTCTGGATTTCCGAATTTTGAAGGACTGATGAGATGAATAATCTTTTAAGTGAAGGTAATTGTAGGCCACATCAGGTCCATTAGGAACATGGTGTATGACAGACGGTATTTGTTATTATGAGAGATTATTGAGGTTTATACATAGATCAGCAGGAACAAAATTTAGATTAATCAGAGTAGTTTCCCCTCCCTCCGTGTCCAGGAATCCCAAGTCTTAAAAGCAGCCTTCTTTTCTTTGAGCCGCTCTTGATTTTGGTAGATAGGAATTTTAACAGATCGAGTGGAGGTATCTTCATCATCTTTCGCCAATTATTTAATTTTATTTTCATTGTTCGTCTCATTTATACATTTTAGGAATTGAGCCAGTAGGTTTGTGATACTTTGCATTGCCGTCTTTTTTTATTATCCGACTACTAAAAATATTGGGGGAGGGGGGGGGCTGCCCCATACGTTACGGCCCTGGTTTTAATAATCCTGCTTATCCCAGTTCCTGCGAGGTCAGAGAACCATCTGAGGCGAGGATTCGCTTGACGGAGAATATAGCGGGTGGGAAGGATGGTGTCATGAGCTGAATGTTGCTGGCTTCACAATGTTAGAATGATGGTCAGTCAGAGAGGAAAGAAATTCAACATGGAAAAAACAAAATTTAAATAGTCGTAAAAGATCAAGTGAAATTTGGTTTTTCCGAAAGCTTGTACCAAAAAAGGGTATAATAAAAGGCAGTTTTAAATCCATGCAAATTTTTGGAGCTAATAATTCATATTTTTTTAGATTTTGATAAGGTCTGTATTTGAGAGTGTCGTTCCAAAGTTGTTGCCGACGATATTCCCCTTCTCTTCTCCTTGCTAGCTGACGTTTTTCCAGGAGTTGTTTACAATAGTGCAGAAATGTCAGGTATTTATTTACTAGTTTTAAATGTTTTTATCTCTTTTTCGTTGTTTTTCTTTACTATGTATACGAAATAATTGCTACACAGGAGCGTCCTTGGCGGGAGGAGGGGGGTCAGATACCCTTTAGTTTTGTCCCCACCATGATTTTAGCCATATTTTTTCTTGTCAATAGGTACTGTTTCCGCTTCCTGAAAAAACTGAAAGGGATAGAAATAAGATGTAATGTCTGTTTTTTTTTTTTTTTTTTTTTTTTTTTTTTTTTTTTTTTTTTTTTTTTTTTTTTTTTTTCAGAAAAACTAGCATGAGAAAACAGTGGAATAAAAATAAGTTTTTCATGTTTCCTGTTTGTTTTTTCTGCTTTTTAACTTATTCAAAATTAAGAAACTAGAATCTACAAATCGTTTAGATATATAAAGTATAATGTTAAAGAACTGCCCTCTATCATAGCGAACGTCAGTAAATCATTCACTAATTTTCAGATGTAATTATTTTTAGAGAATCTTTGAAAAACGTTTGATTCTTCAATTGTTATAAGCCATATTTGATTATAAATTTAATAAGCTAAGATTATTTTGTCCTCAAGTACTACAATGCCCAACTAGCTAGCCTTCTTTTATCGCTCTTATTGCTCTGCTTTCGCTACGAATCCTTCCCTAAGTGTAGAAGCTACATAAGCTTACTACCATTTGAGCTTCATTGTAAACGGCTCAAGTTAGACTTTTTTGAGGGTTCATGAGCCAACCTAGCCATGATTGTAGCTTATCCTGCAACATATAACTATATTACATAACTAAAGTGTCTTTCATTACTAAATTACAAGATCCTATTTATTCACGATCATAGGTGCAATCAGATGCGACCCTGATAAATGGCAAAACGTGAATTTCTGACAAACTGTTTTTATTTTTTTTTATTTTTTTCTAGCAAATGGGGTCTCCGAGGGTGGGGATTCCCTCTTTTCTTCTATTTCAATTGATTTTACCAATAAACTGCAAGATTTGCTGTTCGATTGTAAGCGCTAGATTTTCCTTGACAATCCTAGTTTTCAATTTGGATTTTCAACTATCGGTTACATTTTCAAATTTATGGTACCCCGACAAAATTGTTAAAATTTATTATCAGGTGAATTGGCATGAAGAAAATTAAAAGAAATACTACAATAACGGAACAGAAACAGGACGATGCCATTATTTGACATCTTTTTTCCTTACGTTCTTCATTTTCTGCATGTTAATCAAGTTTTATTTTTATGTATTGAAGATCGAACAAACCATTTTTTTTAATTGTTTCTGTTTTATTTTATACGTTTGCGGGTGTAGTTTTGTTCGTGTACACCATTTGTTTTCTCCAGTGTTAGAATACATACATACATACATGCGTGTATTTAAAAACCATTGGCCATATACACAAAAACAATAAGGAAAGAACAATAGCACTCAACCAATTTAATACAGCTTCTTTCCGCGCCTTCAGACTATACTCTATAAAACAACCTAACGCAATAATTAGGTCCCTCGAAGTAGTCCCCAAAACACCCGGGAGCAGCGGTACATCCCCATGAAAAACTTTATCCTAAAATTTGCCAAACTTTGGCATCTACTCAGAAAATGGTCCATCCCATCCCCTAAACTCCCCACAGAGGGGTTAGGCACGCCTACTTCCCGAGCCATCCTCATCATAAGACTCCCAGTAGCCTTTACGCAGTGGTATGCATTTTGCCCGTGCCTGCAACCAATACTTAAGGGTTCTCCACGGTAGGTTCAGCTTCAAATAAAACTCCTCCTCATACACATATTTAACCTGTCTATAAAAAATGCAGGCTACTAGACTTTTCCAGGACCCGTTAGCCAAACCTGAATATTTTGGTCCCGAAGGCGCGATGCAAACTTACCGAGGAAATCTTCAGGTTTACCGAGAGGACCTGCCCCTCATTTCATGCCCATGATAAGCCAGCATTATCCAACAGTGCTTTAACTTGTTTTGGCCATGTTGTCTTATTGGTAAAACTCAACATCTCTGTGTAGGCCGCTTTCGCGAGGTGGTTATCAGGTAAGCGCGTAACCTGTAACCAAAACTTAATCATTTGTATAGTCCTCATATGACGTAGATCCTGCAAACCCAAATCACCCTTTAGGATCAAACTACTAAAATTATTTTGGAGGCCTATAACTCTTTTAAAATACATAAACTGCAGAGATTCCAGTTGCTTTACCGTAGTAGTCCCCCACAACTCCCATCCATAATGGGCAACAGGTAGGACTTTAGTCATAAAAAGGTACTTGTGCATCTTCATATTTTTATTCCCATGATATGTCTTTGTCGAAGTAGGGCACAAGCAGCTGCCTTACCACGTGAAATCATCAATTTAATGTGCTCGGTCCAATTCCCATTTGCTGCGACCACGACTCCCAGATATTTATACTTCGGGGTCACTTTTATTGCCTTATCTTTATAAGTAAAGGTATAATCCTGAGGTCCATAGAGCTTCCTACTTTGGAAGATGACAATCTCTGTCTTAGATGCGTTCAGCTTCAACTTCTTCGATTCTAGGTAAGATTCAGTTAAATTCAGAAGAGTTTGGAGTTCCTCGGTCGATTTGGCCACTAAAGCTGTGTCGTCAACGAACAGCAAAAAAGAAAATAGGTTATTCGCTAGCGATACAACTGGGGCCCATCTCATTTCAAGGAAATGAAGAACATTTCCAAGTGAAACACATCCTTAAAATCACGCCTGGTCAAACTAAGCTGGGGTAAATAGCGGTTTATTGCCGCCATAACTTCTTCTACTAGACTACTTGGAGGTGGGTTTACTGACTTCAAATTAGAAATGATCAGATTTTGCTGTTTAATTTCTCTTTCAAGTTGCTCCGACCTTTTCTTTTCTTCAAATAGTAGGTTCTGTAGCTGGTTGATTTCGGATCTTACTGCATCATCCCGTTTGCCTATCTCAGTTTTGAGGGCCGCTAATTCTGATTCGATCGCAGAAGCGCTATTGGCAACATCTTGAATCTGATTTAATTTAGCATCCATTTGCGACAATTTTTCAAGGATTGCTGTGATCCCGGTTGATTCAGCCATTTCCAAAATTATCATTCGACCTCTTCCAAAAATAATATGTTAAAAAGAAAGAGCAGGAAACGAAAACTTACTCGCAAGGGGGGCAATTAAATCTCCCCGCTTTCCAACAATGTCTTGCAATAATCACGTCTGCCATTGCTATAATTTTTATCCAAAGAACGAAAAGTCACTTGTAACTTCAATCCTCTGCTAGACACTTTCGCTATCACTGAATTAATTATGTTTTCAAATAATCCAGATCAGCTATTTCTCATAGATGTTTACGATTTAAAATCTAGTTCGAGCATTAAATAAAGTATTTTAAGTTATGAATGCTCAATGCCAAATTCAAGCCTGTTCGAAGTAAGCAACAAAAACCCCACTGTTTTTCTGTATATTACTTCTGTTCCTATTATGCTGGTCGACTATTTTGTGATTTAATATTATGGATATTTAATAGGATTGAAAAGTGAGATCCGCAAAGTATGCAAAGAGCAATATCTTGTATGCGGTGAGCAGGAAGAGATAGGCTTTGATTGGATGGAAAAGGTTCGCAGCTCTTCCAAATCAGCCAGTTAAATCATGGCTTGATGATGGTTGGTCCAAGTGGCTCTGGGAAATCTACAGCCTGGAGGGTGCTACTGAATGCCCTAGAGAGACTTGAAGGAACAGAGGGAGTTAGTCATGTGATTGATCCTAAAGCAATATCTAAAGAAGCTCTATATGGTGTTCTAGACCCAAATACTAGAGAATGGACAGATGGCTTGTTTACTCATATTCTAAGGTATGTATTTATTAGTAACAAATTATTATGCCAAATGTCTCATATACACTTAATGTTTCTAGCTATTAAGTATTTCAAAATTGTGCAAGCCATGTCTATTACCATCTGGTGAAAGGTATTAATAGATTTGCATCATTAATGCTAATAGTCTGTTAATAAGCGTACATGTTTAAAAAGAAAGCTTGCTTAGATGGGAAGATGCCCTAAATTTTTTGATTATCTATAGTACAGGAAAATGAGCTCCAAAAAGAGGTCGACCCGAAACAAATTGCAACAGAAATGATTTTTACACCATCTTGTAGAGAAAAAAAACCTGAACAACATATAAATTTTCGCATATTCTGAGTCGACGCAAAATAACCGTTTTTTGGCTTTTAATGCGATTTTTTTTACGTTTTCCGGAAAAAAATATAATTTTAGTATCCGACCGTTTTTCTTGAAATGAAGTATGATTCTAACCCAAAATAACATGGCGAGACCGAAAACGAAGTCGGATTTAGCGTAAGAAGCACCATAAAAAAAGTAACTGTATTTTTTCGACTTTTTTCGCCTAAAAAATACAATTTTCGTTGTAGCCCGATTTTCTTGAATGAAAGTGTGGTTCTGACGTAGAATCACGAGCTGAGATCGAAAATAGAATCAAATAGGTTGTTCACTGAACCAGAAAAAAAAATCGTAATCATTAATGAATGATCTACATTTTTTTAGAAAATAATTAGGGAAAGTGAATTACAAACCGAACTGGTTTTCAGTGGTCAGTATCGTAAATCACACTTAAAACACTCTTCGTATACAATTTAGGGTCAACCCATAGTGTCTAATCTTCACAGTCTATTAAATAGAATCAATCTTATAAAAAATACAAAATAGAGAATCAGATTCCGACTAGTTTCACAACTTTTTCATTTGGAATGGATTAACGACTAGGGTTCTAGGTTCTCTTCATCATTGTTGCTGTCGATTTTTGGGGAGTTGGAACACATTGTTCCCTTGCAGGTTCTGCATGCTGAAGTACAAACTAAGCCGTTTTTAAAGCAGCTACACCTCGCTGAACTACACTGTACACGACAGGAGCACTTCACGATCTTTAGGAGCATACGCGGGGCTGGTGGGAGGTCAGTTGTTAATGGGTACAAGAAGTCATCTTTATTCTTCCATCCCCATTCCTCGGCTTTCAGTTCCGGATCAGGCTCCCCGGTCCATACCTGAACTTGATAAAAAACTCTATAGCTATGAAACTTGGCTGCATCAGAAGTTGGTGGCAGATGTTCTGGGTGAACAAAAGAGTTTGCCGTTGTCACTTTCTTTTCAAAAACTTCTCTGCGGAGTTTGTTCAAGTTCCCTCCTTTCGACGAACCGTATATGATCAGCAGGGCGTCTTCACCAGCGGTCTTGATTTCCTCCTTCGAAGCGGACTTCTGCATGAACACTGCAGCTGATGTTCGGAAATCATTGTCTTCTATCAGCCTCTTCAGTGCAAGACCTTTTCCCACACCGTGGATTCGCGAAGTAGAGTCACAGCCTAACAGGGCGTGAGCAAAAAGGATCAGATGACAAGTATCTTGTCCCAGCTTCTCTTTCAGGGTGTGTATGTCCCATATTCGGGGAGCTTTATTCGACTTTGGCTCAGGTGCGAAGAATAGTTTCTTGCTTGACAAGTCACAGTGGTAGCATAAGAGAACCAATAGATCGGTATCGTCCCCAACTACGGCAGTGTCGTGATACCGTGAAGAGGCAACAGCAGCTTCCACAATCGGGACATCTGCGTCACCTGATGCCTGGGAGACAGAGACACCCTTTGCACGGAGATGATCAGCCAAAGCGCAGATAAACCTGGCTTTGTTTTTCTTGCAAGATAAGAACTCTTCTTTCTTCAGCTTGAGCTGCATATCTGCTGTGAAGAAGATCTCACGGCCAACTGTACGACTCCTCAACGAGTGAGCCATATCTTTTATGGAAGCCCCACCATCGTAGCCGTCGAAAACGATAGTGGCAGAAGGGTACTTTCCTGTCACGTAAGTTGCATAATGGTCTAGAATCTCGAGGTATCTTTCATTTTTTGTCCATGGTATCCTGTGCAGCAGAGCTCCTCCGTCTAGGATATATCGAGTGCCTTCGGGGAGGGGAAATGAATGCTTCTCAAGGTTGCACGCCTGGGCTATGGCCTTCGCAAGTTCTGGTTTGTTTGCAGTCCGGAGCATGCAGGAGCTGTCAAAAAGTGACGCTGGGTAGGAACACAGTTCGTGTTGAAAGTACTCAGTTTCCGTAAGATTGATCCTTTTCGCGATCATGATAAACCTCTGAAAAAGAAGAGTCGGGTCTAGTCGTTTGCAGTCTCCGCTTGGACTTTGCTTGGTGGTCATCTGGATTGCCTGTTCTTTTCGTCGAAACACAAAGTCAGAGACCACCTGTCCAGACATGGCGTCAATGACTTTTAGGCCAACATCTTTGGCAGAATCAACGTTGGCAGACGGATAGGCAGTTAGACCATTTGCTATGCTTCTTAACTGAACATCTCCCTCAAATGGTGAACCCCTTTCCAGAAACTCGATAATCGTCTGCGTATCTTTGCAGTCTCTCAGTTGCATCGGCTCTGACATCTCCTTGTGCTGATCGCTTGTAACGTACAGAATTTGTGAGATACGTTCCATCAGAAGGTTTACTGTAGAGCAGACTGGTCGCGACAAAACCCATAAGGACCTCTGAGCCTCTGTCATGCCGCTGCCGTTGGTAAGGCCACCACAGGTTTTAAGAGAGCGCATAAGCTCCTGTTCAATGACAAGATCTGTGGAGAGTCCAGCCCAGAATCTATCAGAACGTCTTACTACATGCATGCCACTCTGGAAAGCCTGGTAGACCGTAGGATGGGTATCTTGGAGCTTGTCCATTCGCTGGAGGTAAAGATGGCATGATTTCGTATAGTGGTTGTGTCCTGCAGCCGCCAGGTAAGGTAACATGTCTGAGGTAGACTTCAAATGGAGCTCCCATGACCCAGATCGTTCTCCTTTTACAAAGTTTCGTAGAATCGCAACCATGTCCAAATACTGGAACCAAAGCTTTGATGTTCGACACTGGAGCAGTTCTTTTCTCTTTCTGCTGATGAATTCCTGTATTTTTTCTAAGGAAGGATTGCCTTCTGCAACCTCAGTAACTACTTCCTTATTCATCAGTTTCTCGTATAGGTTTCTGAGTTCCACAATTTCTTCGGATTGTAGTCTTGGCTCATCATCACTAGCTTGGTTGTCGGCAAAAACCTCAGAAAGCAGAATGGCGTGTAGCGCAGCGTCAATAAGTAAATGTCCACGTACTGCTCTAGCGATCGCTTTTCCGCTGAGAAGGTGGGGAACAGTATTGGGCGCATACACGTGTTCAAGAACCTCTCTGAGTCCTGACCCATCCATGATGTAACCCACTGCTCCAAGAAAACTCATCATGATATGGAATCCGCCAAGTTTCAGGACGACTTTTGAAAGTGCACTTCCTGGTGAAGCCGCTTCGACCATTTTCATGGCTTTCCACCACAAGGGTTGGTCAAAGGTTACGACGGGAGTAAATCCATGTCGCATGGCCTGGTCTACAATAAAAAGCAAAGTGGAGTAAATACAGGTGTCGTCACTAGCTGGGAGATCGATCATTGGGAGGAAAACAATAGACGATTTCCCTGGGTGATTCCCCACCATAAGTGCTTGCTGCGTGGCATTCCAACCCGGTCTTGGAGTTTTCAGGTACCAGGAGGAATGCCAGAGGATTTCAAGGGTAGAGTTAACAACTGGTTGAAAATCTCTCAGACCTTCATATCTGATTCGCGAGAGTATGGAATCGTCTGATTTATGGTGCACAATGCGTATCTTTTGAGCATTTCTTATGTCATCGGCAGTGGGATTAATCCTAGGAATGCGTATTCTAGCAGAAGTTGACGCTGGTGTCACAGAGGCAATGATACCCATACCGTGGAAAGTATTGTTGCCATCGAGAGTGCAGATATCATGATCCACGTTGTCGGCAACGTGGTGAATAAACCCGCCAGGGAGAATTTCATCCAGATCCTCAACTGCGCTGATGGCTGAACATCTTTCGAATCGCCGAACTTCATAGTACGACGAACAGAATCCCATTGCGTTCAGAGTGTCGATGAGATATCGCGACGCAAAGTGATGATGCATCTGTACACCCAGACCTATTTGCAGAGGTGCAATTACAGCTTGTGGTCTAGCTGCTTGTATGATCGCATGACCAATACTAGCAATCTTGAGGTCTACGGTCTTCCCAACAAATATTTCCCGAAGAAAAAGTCTGAGGCTGTCAGGTACAAAGTTCACAGCTTCTGAAGTGGTTGACAGTTTTTCTAAAACGTCGTAGTCGTCTTTGTTTGTCTGTAGGCCTTTTATGTCGTTTTTCAACAGTTTCGCTGCAGCGCAAAGCAACTGTGCTTTTTCCTTCTCGGGATCTGCAGATCTTGCTTCCACATGATACTGATTTAAGATTGATGACGCAGTATCCGTGAAAGTCACTACATTCGACTTTCCGTCGACAGTCGAGATGAGAATTCTAGTACCGAAGTGCTCGAGAATCTTTTTCTTCATATAAACATTGCTGTAAGGTTCAACATCCACTTCAAGAGCGTCACGCATCTTTTGAACTACATCACTGACTGTTGTCTGTTCTTCGTCATTCCTTTCAAGAAACTGCATCGCTTTTATGAAAGCATCCGTTTTCACCTCGTCCTCTGGTCTGCCTGACCTTCTTCTCTTTTTCTCAGGCTCACAGTTCATGTTCTCGTATTTGAATGGAATCCCTCGGCTTGTCCGAAAGTTATTGCTGCAAAGCTGATGGTACACGGCATCAGCGGCATGAAGGTCTGGGACGGTGCATATCCTTCGGTAAACACTGACTGCCCAGTCATCATTTCTCAGTTCGCATGTTTCTTTAATTGTTTTGTCAAAGTCTATGGTCCGAACGCAGAAAACATCTGAGCCTTTCCGGTGTGAAGCTGAGAGGTCAACAGGGCAGCCACAAAACAAGCAACACTCGTTAAACCTGAACTGTGAAGTACTCGACCGCAACTCGCACTTGGCAGTGGAAATTTTAGCTAGCCACTCATCCTTTCGCCTTTGAGTGTCATTGTCAATGTTACGCCTGTGTGTATAATTTTTTCTGCATAACTCATGGACCTTCTGTCCGGCAGTGACCACAACGGTATCCCTTCGCATCTGACTAGATTGGTTAATTCCGGCAGCTCCTTTCTGTGTAATAATCGTGTAATGTGAGTCGTCTTCGACATTTCTTTTGCAGATTCTGCAGTGCTCCAACTGAGTAGACATCTCGCTATAAAAAAAAAAAGAGTTATTAAGCAAAACATATCTGATCGAAATTTTAAGAGATTTCTTTTGTTCAGCCTTGTTGAAAGGTCCAGTAATAATGTCTCTAGGGATGTCAACGTCCCCAAAGTCTTCAAGACAACGGCTATAGGCAAGGCAATTACTTCATTGTTGCACATGGATACGTTATTGAGAGGGCTATGTTTGTTTGAACTTTACTTTCCAAGAAGACGAGGGATATTCAAATGAGCCTTACAGAGAATGTTGAGGAAAGTGTTGAACTAAATGAAAACACGTTATGTTTACACAGATTGTCAAAAGGGTGAAACACAGGAATAAGTAAGTATATTAATTGGGAAAATTCAGGGAATGATAAGGGATATGATCAAAAGACAATATTTGCATGCTACCAATACTACTTGAGCTACTACTATCATACTTCTCCATTTACAATACTGAGGGGAAAGTTGAACTAAATCCAAAGACGCTGTGTGCATGCACAGCGTCAAACTAGCCTAGCTCAAGAATTAATTGGGGTATTAAGTTGGAACTTTCAGAGAATGCTTAAAGGGGAAATATCGTCTCATCAAAAGGCAATATGCGCACACTACTGCTAACGCTACTGTTAGTGCAACATTTACTACTACTACTTCTATTGCAACTACTTTTAAAGTTAACCTGTCGTGATGATGAGGTCACCTGTTGGTACAAGGTGTATTTCAGGGGACGATTGTCTTCTCAATAGATGTCGCTGTAAAACAAAAAAAAAAAAACAAAAAACTTCAACTGACATGAAACATCAAAGAATTTGACGCAAAGCAGTAAAGTACAATAATTTATCCTTTAAACTTTTAAAGTATTCAGTTCCGAACCACCATTATAAAAACCGACTTCTTACCTGCGCTAATCATTCATCAGAACACTAGCAGATTCACCGGAAAGTATTACTCGACTGTTAGATGGCGGAATTTCGAATAAAATTTTTTCTCGGGGTAGATGGCGAATTTAAATAAAGGTTATGACTGTCACTGACCGGAACTAGTTTTCTACTCGACTTTCTGGCATTACTTGAGGTCTTCGTCTAATTGATTTCTCAGTCAAATCTTGGGAATAAACTTTGAAATCTTTAAAACACTGAGTGATGAATGTGACGATTTTCATTTTTATTGCATTACGTAGCCTTCGAAGTGTCTTATACTAGTGCCTAGTTCAGGTATTTTTACGAACAACCGATCATTTGTTGAATAACAAGTGCCGATTGATTGTCTTTACAAAAATTACCGCAACGCATATTGATGATAGTGAAACTTTTTTGTTTTGCACCAGACACCCAATCGGACTTCATTTTCTGTCTCAGCTTGTCATTCTGCATCAGAATCATACTTCATTTCAAGAAAAACGGTCGGATACTAAAATTATATTTTTTCCGGAAAACGTAAAAAAAATCGCATTAAAAGCCAAAAAACCGTTATTTTGCGTCGACTCAGAATATGCGAAAATGGATATGTTGTTCAGTTTTTTTTTCTCTACAAGATGGTGTAAGAATCATTTCTGTTGCAATTTGTTTCGGGTCAAACCTCCATTTGCCTGTACTACTAATATTCTTGCAGCCTAGAAATTTTACAGGGAGACCAAAATCAAACTTCAAACTGATTTATCGGTGTGTTTTACTAACAATGAACCAGTGGTAACAGCAATTTCATTTTTTCAGTATGCGTCAAATCAAGCATTTAAGAGATAAGCGAAGGTAACTGTAGAGAGAAATTATCAAAGCAAGTGAAAAATCGTTGCGTTTTGTTGGATAAAGTAACTACTGTTCTCATCCATGGAAATACAGAAATTTCAACAGTTGATCTCATCGCATTAAATAAAGTATTATAAGTTATCAATGCTCAATGCCAAATTCAAGCCTGTTCGAAGTAAGCAACAAAAACCCCACTGTTTTTCTACCATGCGAAAAGCAAGAAGCTAAGGAGAACGAGGTCATTTTCCTAAAACATTGATTAAAATACAACCTAAGCAAAAGCAAGAAGCTAAGGAGAACGAGGACATTTTCCTAAAACATTGATTAAAATACAACCTAAGCAAAAATTTTGGCTGTATTTTCGATGTTTGGTATGGCTCCTTTCTCAGGTTAAAATACTCCTAACTTCTGTGATAAGTGCTTAAATAAAGTTAATTTGTGCTTAATAGACAGCATATCTTAATGATTTGCTTTTCTGAATTTTTCTTACCGTTTGCAGGCGTCAGTGTCTTCGATTTCTGGAAAAGAATTCTGCATTATAGCAATTCAAACTAGGTTAAACTGATTTTCTAGTCTATTCACGAAGGATGTAGTCTTATATTTATGATGACTGACAAAAAATTGAATTGGATTTAGCTTTCTTTCAGAGGAGTGTAAAATTTAGGATGTTATGCGATAGATCCAATCCTTTTTGCAGTGATTCATTTGCTATTCCTTATATTAAAAAACTTGACATAGGTTGTTGATACTTCGCAGCATAGATGTAGATATAGATATATTTCTCACAAAAGCCCCATGGGCCATGGATAATACACACATTTCATGTGCGATGTAAATGTCAATATTACTTTCCGCAAGTCATTAGAAAAGAAAGAGTCATTAGAACCTCCTTACGTACTTAGAAAACGAAGATAAAGAGAAGGAATTGAGAGGGTTGCAATAACCTGTAAAAATAATGAATAAAATACGAATGCTTTCAGACACCGAACAATTTGCGGATTTTAAGACGATGGTAGAAAAATATAGATACGAGTTGGCCAAAAGATAATGCAGAAGTTATGATAATAAATAAATATAACATAGAAAATATAGAAGTTATGGACAAAAGCGAACTATTTCATCGGGCACTTTGGTTGAGCACAAAGATCAGTTGAACAATCACATTCCAGACATTCAACTGATCTTCGAAATAAGATATGTACATTTGGTAAACTTAACAAACAAAAATGGAAGAAGTTTCAACCAGACTAGACTTGATCCATTAAAATTTGGGAAGAAGGAAAGTAGTAACTTGTAGAGTGGGAAGGCAACTCTAATGATGATATCCAGTAAGTTCTTATTCAAGAACAAGCGTTCAACAATATTTTGTCAACTGTCCATTCTATTGCTACTATACATCAACAAGAATCAAAGGGAACACATAACGGTGATTTCAAATACAGCAGTATTTGAATCCAATTTCAGTAATTTTCTTAGCCTGTGAAATAGGTGCAATTACATGCTACATTACCAAAAATTTATAGTTGTCTACATAAATGTTCGGGAAATAATTGGTATTTTTTATTACTCTCAACTTACTATACTATAAAACTAAGCCTGTTTTTGACTCTTTTAGGAAAATTATTGACAACGTTCGAGGGGAAATCCACAAACGTCATTGGATTATTTTTGACGGTGACGTAGACCCGGAGTGGGTTGAAAATTTAAATTCTGTACTTGACGACAACAAGCTACTAACTCTGCCAAATGGTGAGCGATTGGCGATTCCACCTAATGTCAGGATCATGTTTGAGGTAAGTATCCATCTGTTAAAAGGTACTCTTAAACTTGTCAAAATGATAGAAAATAGTTCACTTTTAGTAACAAAGCAAGGATTTTTGGAATAAGCTTTTTCTATGCGTTTTTTAAATTGTCTCCAAGTTTGTCTTTATTTTTCTTCTTCTTTTTGTCTGTTTCTTTCTTGTTTTGCTCTACGTATGTATTTGAAGTTCAGTCTTAGATTGGACCTAATGGCTTGAATTGGCATGAAAGCATGTATTTATTTCAAAGACTTCAGTTTTCAGTGCTAACCTGCCTTTTATATTTGAGAGGCCGCAGCTTTTGGTATGACTCAGTCACTAATAACAAAGTACACGGCAATCACTTTAACTTGCAGGACTTGATTTAAAACATCATACTTCTCTCATGGACAACTATATGTCGGTTCCCCCTCTTTTTTGTTCCAGAAAATGTTTGTTTATCTATTCTCGTACTTAAAGAAGATTGAATGTAAATCACTGTTGGAGTGGGATTTGAACCCAAGTTTCTCGGTTGCTAGGCAAAGCTTCCAACTCTGGACCAAAAGACACATTTGCCGATCTTTCTGAAGCGTTTTATTGTAGATTTTATTGTTCCCTGCAAGTCAAATAACTTGAAATAATGATTAAGCATAGGATTTTTTTTAAGTTAAAACATGAGACTATATGGATGAGAGTGTGGAATATTACTTTTTTTATATGGCTCTAAATATATTCATTTGATCATTTAATTCTCTATAAATATAGGGATGCCAAACCGTATAGGCTGTATTCCATACCAGGCTAACAAAGGACGGGTATACAGAGTCGGAATGCCTCTTTTGGCGCTTGAAATATTCAAAAGTTTATGCAAGGAGTGTAATGCATTTGTTTGTTTGACGACATTTGACACGTTCATTTCCCAGTCGAGATTATTGGGTGTTGTAACCAAGGCATTTAAATTTATTCACCAATATTCAGGGGGAATAGGGTTCTAAAAACATGGGGAGCAGATTCGCGAAAGTTTAAGGTAAATCTGTTTGATTTACAAGTATCCATTTCCGCTCTTACTTTGTTACGTTCATATTTGGCGTGGGTAAGGATTATAAGGGGGTCGCTTTTAATATTTCTATAGCATGTTTTTGAGGGAACTCAGTGTTGAATTCATGAACAAGATGAGAAAAATGTAAGTCCCTTTGGGAATTCCACCTTAAATTGAGGGAGGTCAGAGAATATATTTGTGTATGTAACTCCTTGTAATATATTCAACATGGGAGGATATTACGATATTTTAGTTAGTTTGACCCACAAAGACAACTGCAGGTTTGTCTTTTAAGAAATAACCTCCCTTTTGTGTTTTAATGTTTCTGAATGGAAAAGACTCCTTCAAATGGTGAATTATTGATAAATTGGTACAAAATAATAATAATACATAGACGTGGCCTACATTACAATAATAATATGTGTTGTTTACTTATATATGATTTGTATGTTCTGACGTAGCCTTGTTTCCTGAAGAAGAGACATGTCGTTTTAGAAAAGGAATTTGTTTATCGTTTAGTTCTAAGGCCTGAATATATTTCAGGCATTTCAACATTAACATTAACATTGAACTATTTCAATATTAGTGATAATCCATGAACTATAAATATTCACGATCCGAATGGCAACGATAAGTGATTTGCTAAGAAGCTTAAAAAGTGAAAAGGGGATTCGAGGATTTAAGACCACTTCCTAAATTGTCAAGCTAAACAACCATGAGTCGAAAGAAGAGCAGCAGATATATTTATAGATTGTGGGGGTGTGGGACTGGGGTCGCAAGGCTCTAAAACTAGGTGGCCTGAAATCATAACATGGTCCTAATTGCAACAGGATATAACATGTCCACCTTTATACTAAAATGTATGTAGTAAGCTCTTTTTTAGACTGTTTTGTATAATTCGGGATACATGCCTACTGCAAGTCAGCCTTACCTCAACCAAGTCAGAGATGTTGCTGAACCTTTAGGCCTAAATATATGCATATGCCTAGAAAACAAAAGTATGGCGAACACTGGATTCCCAGTCCAATTACGATGCGACAACCAGGCAATAGAGCAATTCTTGAGTTCAAGTTTTGGGGAAGTATAATCCACAATACTGGTTTCTGCCAGCGAGAAGTCAAGCTCAGTATCGGCCATATAAATACTTCCTTCAAGAAACCGTCTGGAATCTGATGGAGCCTGTAGCACTCTCTCTCTCTCTCTCTCTGGCTCATGCTGAGTCTGTTCAACAGCTACGTCCTCTCCACGCTTTTCTGAGGTTCCAAAACTTGTTATTTAGATCAAAAACTTAAAAAAAAAACTTCTCGTGTTTGAGAATATGTGGTTGAGACGCATTCTAAATGTCCATTGGACCCAAAATCTTACTAGCGCTACTGCACGACAGAAAGAGCTCAACCACCGATAATCGAAGTCATCAAATACCAGAAGTTGATGTACTTCTTTCACGTGATTTGTGTGCCCAAAGGTCATCCGCCAGTGGTAGCCACGCAGTATCAGAAGAAAAGGAAGTCCCCAAACACTTTACGGCGCAGCTACCAAGCAGACCCACCAAATCTCAATGCGTCACTCCAACGGGAAGGGGAGGATCATTGGACAGGTGCAGCTATGAGAGATGACTGGCAATAATTTTTGGGTAACTTAAGCACCTCTGAAAGAACAAGATGGTCTAAGCCTCAAGATGAGGTTGCCTCCTGTGGGTGTAAAGAATATTTTGTCCAGTGAGGCTTTTCTTACCTTACAACAATTCTGATTAAAATATATATCTTGAAATCTTGATTTGATACCGTTTGGGACTGAGGGGGGCTGGTTTCGGACATATCCTTGGTTGGCAGACCCCTCCCCCCATCATTTTCGTTCTTTAAATGGGTTATAAAACGGTCAACCTGAGACTGACTAAGCCCCCAGCTCTTTATGCTTATGTTTTTTAGGCCCAATAGAAAAATTGTGCTTTGGAGACACCCGTCGCTCTTTACTATTTCAAATCTATGGTGTTGACGTTTCCCTTTTCGTTTTTTTTTTTTCTTTTTTTTTTTTTTTTTTTTTTTTTTTTTTTTTTTTTTTTTTTTTTTTTTTAGGTTCAAGATCTTAGATATGCCACATTGGCTACTGTATCTCGTTGTGGTATGGTTTGGTTCTCCGAAACTGTTGTTCTCCCTGAAATGGTTTTTGAGCAGTATTTGAACCGACTTCGTCATGTACCTCTTGATGAAGGAGAAGAAGACTTGAAGAGCAGTACCGCTGACGCTAGCGTTTCACCAACATTAAGGGTAAGTAATTTATGCCTTTAATGGATTAATTGTTGCCAAATAATTCAGTATCTGCCAGAGTTATGTTTCAATATTCGAGTCATTTCTTCATCATAGGTACATTATTAATAGCATCGATTTTTACCAGCTCTTGGCCAATCCCTGGTGAGTTTAGTCTTGTCGTAAGTCGAAGTGGGAAATTGACTGCCCCTGTATCCAGTACCTATTTTCTTTCCGATTCACTAGAGGTGTATCAATGACATGTATCAATGAATACGCTGACGTGCTAATCCTTATGTTTTTGTTTAAGAAATTGGTACCTTTTAATTGGTTGAAAATATACTCCTCGGTTGGACCGGCCTGAATACGACTGTCCGATGGTGTTACTTGCTGACATGAAAGACAGTCTACCCACTTCTTGTTAGGCCTCTTTGAATTAAAAACCCTAGTATTTTGTTATGCTCATTAAAGGGAATGTGCTCTGCATTTTTATGCCTTACGTAAAACTAAAATAAGGGAATGAGAACGCACTCATTCCCACTTAAAATCCGTTGATTTTGAATTGAAATTATCAAGTATTTTGCAGTAGGTTACATCAAGACATGGCTAATTGTAGAAAGAGAAAAGCCAAGACAGATAGTCCAAGGAATTGAGATGGCAAATGTTTAATTGGCTGCGGCACGAGTAAATGGCGGGAGTAAGTATGACTCTCTTATTGGACACATACGTCTGCCTAGAGTCTCAGGCATGTTGACCAAGAATTTAAAATGGACATAGGACCGTTAGATTGCCTAGAATGAGACCGTTAGATTGCAAGTTCTGAATTTGGGGCCCGTCTTTACGGCCAACCAATTTTAAGTGTTTGCATAGGCCTCAAGAGTGAAATATTAAAGCTGTTTAGAAAATAAAATTCAAGAAAGCCAATTAGTGATGAACATTCATTAAATTAACTAAAACTATCTTTTTAAGCTTCTTTTTTAAATAGAGTGTAAGTAGTATTAAGCCTAAATAGTTATTAGAAACGTAGTATCCTTTATTTCGGACCATTCTACCTATTGGCTTAAACTACACCTGTTGGAATTCTGATGTTTAATATCTGAGTATCTCAGATTATAATTTTCAGGTCTGAGTACCTCAGGTCGGGTATTGAAGACTACCCGAAAAATGTTATGGGCATAAGTTTGTTATGGCAAATGAGTCCCAATTGTACAGCTACACGATATATTTTTCAGAACACAATGTCTAATTCGACTTTATAAAATACGAAATTTGCAAGAAAAAATTTCTTATGAAAATAAAAAGGGAATAAAAGTTTGAAGGGAGTAGGAATTGTTATGGGTCAGGGAATGAAACTGAAGCAAAACTAAGTGAATATTATATACCACCAGTAAATCTGTTGTCTCTTAAAGGCTCAATAATGTGCAGAACGTTATAATTGAATAACCAAAGCAGTGGCGTTTTTTTTTTTTTTTTTTTTTTTTTTTTTTTTTTTTTTTTTTTTTTTTTTTTTTTTTTTTTTTTTTTTTTTTTTTTTTTTTTTTTTTTTTTTTTTATTTTTTTTATTGAACAGTTGCCTGTGAAGAAGATGAAAGATATTCAATTAAAAGAACAGGTTTTTTTAATTAGCAGAAAAAATTCAATTTTAATCACTCTCTAATTCTTCTTTTTCAAGTATAACTCCTATGTTACTGACATGACTGCACACAAGCAGCTGCACGTTGCCTTCTGCCAAAACTTAGTAAATATATCATACTAAATTCTATCCTACTAATTTTTTCCCATACAAGTTTTTGCCAAAAAAAATTTCAGCATGTACCATATGAAAGTGATGTTGGGTTGGATCAACTCATCAGAAATGAGCTACCTTGAATCTTTAATTCTTTTGAAATCCTTTCTCGCACCTGTAAATTTTAGGGTTTATCAAAGAAACCAGCCAAGATAGCAAAAATATGATTTTACTGTTGAACTTACCATGGCAGGAATAATGGACATCAGTGTTGAACTTAAAAGTTTAAAAGCCTTTTTTCTCGTAGATACTACATTTTGGAATACAGCAAGAAAGAGGGAGAGGAATCCCTCAAATTTGGGTTAAACGATGCAAATCAAAATTCGGAAATTTGGACCTAAATGAGTAAAATCAATAGCATCGAGTTTTGCGAGTTCAAATAAACACTTGAACCTAATACTCATTAGAATTTATTTGCATCTCAGGTATCACTTATGGGCGTTTACCCGCTCACTATCGTCTAATCTTTTTTTAATTATTATGTATTTTTCTCTTATATTTTTTTTTTTTTTTATTGCTACATCACACTTATGCTCTTTGGATGTGGTGATTAAATAGGCTAATTAATTCAGTACGTTTTGTTTCACTTAGTCATTTCTTTAGTCCTACGGTATTTTTACAGGTTCAAAGAGAAGTGGCTAGCATTCTTCAACAATACTTTGGCAGTGATGGGCTGGTTCTTAGGTGTCTTGACTATGCAGAGCGTTTGGATCATATCATGGAATTTACAAAGCTTCGGGCATTAGACTCACTTTTCTCGATGTTGAATCAGTCGGTTAGGTAGGAACGCCTCATTTTGAACATTCCAATTTTGCTTTCCTTAGCTTTTTTTTTTTTTTTTTTTGCCAGTTCTTCCGAATGGATGAACCAAGCCAGCTGGATAAACGAATAGAAAATTTTGAGGTAACAATTAATAAAACAATTAATGAAAAAAAAGATTTAATAACACACATTTCGTAAAACGTTATGAATTTTTCGAATTAAGTGTTTCCTTTTGTCTGCAAAGACCCTGGATCCTTTGGATTGGTCCACAACAAACTGGATTAGTGCTGTACAATTTTATTAATTTGACTATCGTCAAATATATTTCCGGTGACTATAATTATCAGTGATAAGTTGTCTAATCTTTCCAGACAAAAGTTTTGGTGCATTCACAATAAAATAGATCCGGAACAAAATAGAAGTCTCCTAAATAAAACGATAACAAAGCTTTTGTACCTTTTTCATTAATTAGTTTAAATTACATAAACTAGTTTATTAGATTAGTTAGTTTATTTGTTTATTACATTAATTAGTGTAATAAACTAATTATTACATTAATTTGTTTAAAATCAAAATCTTGTATTGCTTGATATCGGTTTTCAAAACCGTTTGGGGAATCCAATTCTAAGATAATTGAGGATTAACTGTCATTCTGGGACTGGTTGAGTCTAAACTAGTTAATAGAGATTCTCGTGTGTGTGTAGCTTGTGAGTGACTTATTGTCTTGGCCATGTTTTATAAAATTGTTTTACAACTTAATAAACTTAAAATGTGAGAGAAACTATCTAAAGTTAATAAACGAAGGCAAAAATTTCATAGAAATGATGAGGTGTCATTGCAATTAAAATATTTCTGTGGTGCACCTAAGGAGTGTGTCTCCAGAGGCACCCAGGGTATCACGAAAGAGTCGTCAATCTTGACTTTGGTTTACTACATCGAATATGACATCCCACAGAGGTAGGATTGACGCGTGCAGCTTGCGTAGGTCTGTCTGGTACGTCCGTCGCATTGTGTTTCTGGTTCTGCCTCTGTGGTGTGAGTGGTTGGTTGCCGGTAGAGCGCTGCATTAGGTAGCTGCAGAGTTCCCATACTGAGAACGTGGCCAAAGTATCTCCATTTGCAATGTCTTATGACATCTGTCCCAACATGCTGGTCCGTCGTGTCACGGATGGATTGTCTAGCTATCCTCTGCTGCCAGTGGATGTTGAGGATTCTTTGTTGAGTTTTTGAAAGTGAATATCATTATCGGTTGTTCCTTGTTCAGGCACCATTTTTACCTTGGATTTATCATATGTAGATAAAAAAAAAGTGAAAGAGGCAGCGAATTCAAAATGATGAGGCTAGAGTTTTTTTTTTATTATTTTTTTTTTATGAAAATAAACTTCAAAGACATGTTTTTGACGAATGTTAAGACAGGAAGAAATAATAATGTTAGAGTTATTCTTTGTTTAAAAGAATAGTATTGATGAAAAACATTTTTTTTTTTCGAAACAAATTGGGTCTTGTTTCATTCAATTTTAACTTTGCTCCTATTTAACAAAAAATGGATAAAAACCAACTACTTAAAATAATTCTAAAGCTTTCTATAATTCAGCAGATATACGTTTGTTTTTAAATTTAAGTGTTCTTTTCTGTTTTTAGATTTTTTATGTTTTTAAGTTTGTTTTTCATAAATTTAACCTCCACATTATATATTGCAATTTTTAGTAGGTTTTAAAAATTCCAATTTAATTCTGTATTATGTTTACAGGAGGATTTTGCAGTATAATGGCACTCACCCTGACTTCCCCATGGCTCCTGATCAGCTAGAGCGTTACGTTCCTAAAGCACTACTCACTGGTCTGATATGGAGTTTCTCAGGGGATGGACGACTTAAAGTACGCGAAGAAATGGGTGATTTCATTCGCTCAGTAACAACCATTCCTCTTCCCCCACCGAATCAACCAATTATTGACTTTGAAGTAACTTTAGGTGGTGAGTGGCAATCATGGGCGAGTAAAGTGCCACAGATTGAAATCGAAACTCATAAGGTCGGTGCTCCAGATATCGTAGTTCCAACAATTGATACTGTAAGGCATGAAGGGTTGTTATACACTTGGTTGGCTGATCACAAGCCTTTGGGTAAGACTTAGTTTTTGTTTGTTTACTAGAGATTAGTTGATTAAGATATGCTGCTGCGCTCGCTTTGAAGTGATATTTAATACGAAGTCTATTCGAAGTCTCTTTAATACAATCGAAGGCTATCGAAGTCTATTTAATACGATCGTTTCAGTAAACTAAGCCGTTGCTCACTTCATCGGGCTGATTGATTACTGCATTGGTCTGTTGACTAGTGGCTTAAAAGAGGCCCTCCTAGCCCTATTAAAGGCAGTTCAGGAAGCCTTAACTTTTTGAAATAGGTATTCAGAGGAAATCACCTGTTGTATGCGTTTTACTTTAATAGTAATTAAAGACATTTTTTGCGTGAATCATGGAATTTTCATTAAGAATAAGGTGGGTACCTTGAAACAAGAAGATAAAGAAAAAAAAGATGCGCCTGAGATGTGTAGCATAGTAGACTAGAAGCGTAGGTAAGGAAAAAGATAAATATATATATATATATATATATATATATATATATATATATATATATATATATATATATATATATATATATATATATATATATATAATATATATATATATATATATATATATATATATATATATATATATATATATATATATATATATATATATATATATATATCTATATATATATATATATATATATATATATATATATATATTATATATATATATATATATATATATATATATATATATATATATATATATATATATATATATATATAATATATATATATATATATATATATATATATATATATATATATATATATATATATATAATATATATATATATATATATATATATATATATATATATATATATATAATATATATATATATATATATATATATATATATATATATATATATATATATATATATATATATATATATATATATATATATATATATACGTCCCAAAGGTCGACTTCTTGTTATCGTATGAGCGTAGTAATTTGTTAAACTAAGAAAATTGAGCCAAAAAAAAAACATAAGTGAAAAAATGTTTGGTAGTCATATTTAGCACTTTTATTTCTATGTTTGTTGTTATTCTATGTAAACGAGCTTTGAAGAAAATACGATTTGAGCTTGTGATCATTGTCAGTGTGGGATATACTCGAGTATTGAAGCCGAAACTAGCTTCAAGGTATTTATTTTGTTTTCAGTCCTATGTGGTCCGCCTGGATCAGGTAAAACTATGACATTGTTCGCTGCCTTGAGATCACTACCAGACATGGACGTTGTTGGTCTCAACTTCAGCTCTGCTACTACCCCTGAGCTACTAATGAAGACATTCGATCATTACTGTGAATATAGGAAAACTCCTAATGGAACTATATTGGCTCCCATTCAGGTAATTTCCCTTCTATTTATATTTTCAAAATAAGACATATGTGATTTATGTGTAAAAAAAAAAATGGCCTTCACGTCTAAAACAGAAAAGAACCAAATTTGGACATTTTAAGCATAAAAATCATTAGAAATTTACTTAGTGAAGGGTGGTTTTAAAAAAAAATTGTGTCGAGTGCAGGGCCCGACCGATATGAAATTTTGGGGTCGGATACCGATATATTGGTAGCGTACCGATACGATACCGATATAATTTGCCGATAAATTTCCCCTCCCAAAAAAACCTTGCCTAAATTTTAACCACCCCCCCCCTATTATCTGCCCATATTCATATTCACATGTCTCTTCCTGGTCTATTACACACCAAAGAACAGCCTCAATAATTCACTGTGGATTCCAGAAATTAGGTCATTTACAAGAATTATTTGATTTTCTTTACCTTTTCTGATCAGCAGCTTCTGAGCACTCAAACAAAATGGTGGATATTTGCAGAAGTGGCAAATAAGTTAAAATTTAGTCAAAGAAGCCGGTTTAGTCACATAAACACAAATATGGGAAAATCTGATTGAAAGACGCGTAAAATATCTAATGAAAACTGATTATTCAAAACCCAAATTTCAATAGCGGGACTTTGAATTTTAATCATTCACATATTAATGTGAAAACTTTACTTTACATTCATATAATATGATATCTTACTAACAAATCCATGCTAGGCACACTAGATTCAGGGATGCAGCTAGAGATGTAAATTGGAGGAGGGATTTAAAGAACGTGTTGACAAACTCCTCAAGTATGCCAACAAATGCTGACACACCAGCTAAATTTTTCAAGGTGTTGTCACGCCGCGACGCCATCTTGGAACTCTTCCCTCACCCACCTTAAAACACCCCCTCTCCTCCTTAGCTGCACCCCTGACTCGATATCATGGTTTTAATCGACTGAATCTTGGATCTTCCACCCACGCAAGTGAAACTTCATTAAACAATAATGTATGTGTTTATTATATTCTTTTTAGTTGTTTTGGTAGAGGATGTACGTTCTTGAAGTCACCATACATTTAGAACATTGCTGTACCGGGTGTATACTGACAAGTTTTGACAACATATATACTTTGACTTCCTTTGACTCAACTGTTCTGCCCTCTTCACCATGGTCAGACTTAGCTGGTGGCTCTGGCTCAAAGGACTGGACAAGCAAAAATTACCTGAGGAAATACGGTGCCATCTTCTGGACAAGCTGCGCAGAAAAAAATATATCAGCCGATAAACGATATTTTTCATGATGTCGAATAATGACACCGACCCTCATATCGGCCCGATAATATCGGTGGGCCGATATGTGGGTCGGGCCCTACAAGTCCAGTGGACATAGTCCGTCACGGGTCAACCTAAAATCAATCCAATCTTTTATCCCTTATTTATATGACTATTTTATCTCAGTTCTGCCCTAGGAATGACATATGGATGGATGATAGATAGACTTATCTATCAATAAATGAAATAACATCATTTTTATACAATCCTAAAAAGGGCTTATCCTAGATTTGCCTCTCAATCACTCGGACTATCTGTCTGGTTTTTTTCTACAATTAGCCATGTCTTGATGCCTGCAAAATACTTGATTTTAATTCAAAATCAACGATTTTAATTCAGCAAATTTGCATTCCAAGCAAATTAACGGTCGGGTGTCAATTCTAAATTCTTGGTCAACCTGCATAAGACCATAGGCCGACTTGCCTTGTTTGCCTCTCATTCCATACAATCTAACGGTCCTATGTCAATTTTAAATTCTTGGTCAACATGCCTGAGACTCTAGTCAACATGCCTGAGACTCTAGGCAGGGGGGCCTTTTATTTATTGGCATTGTGACTAATAAGAGAGTCATGTTTACTCCCGCCGTTTACCCCTGCTATTAAACCAAACACTTGGGAAACTATAAGTTTCACCGTTTGCCGGCAAGATCAGGGGACTTGTTGGTCATCTGTCAATCCCGTGGCACATTATTCCACCGAAAAAAAACATTGTTTAGGTTTGGCTAAAATAAAATATCGATGACGTGCTCAAATAGTTTGAATAAATAGAAAAGATTTGTTTCTTATTGTAAACCTAAAAACTTTCATTCTTAATTTTTGCTATAATTTTATTTCGATTGATGCATTCAGTGAATCAGTGTCTATTGCTCAACCTTTTGGTGTCCTATTCTTTAAAAAATGACTGGACTTTATTTGAGAAGATGTGAAGGTTGTCAATTTTGATCCATAGTAGACCCTGGTGAAGTGTAGTTATATGTGAGAAATATATGTCAAACTGATGGGCAATTCAATTCTTCTTAAGGTGAAGTTAAGAGTTGTTCGAACCAAGTTCATCGCCTTTTCTTCAGTAAATGGAATTCCAATTGCCTTGTAATAACGATCAGAACTCACAGGGAGTGTGGAAAGGGAGGGGCTCCGAACTTTAAAGAGATGTTTTTTTGTTTTGTTTTTTAATCTTGCTATCAGCACACCTACCAGAACCGATTATCAAATATCAGCCAAATATAATCAGAGGTAAGCCAGTGTCCTTGTTGCTCTTTTGGTCACAACTTGTGCTCCTCATGAGACGTCTGGGGGGAGGGGTCCCAAATTCCTGACAACAGGACATCTACCAGAAAGATTGCCTGATCCTGACCAGACTTGGCGGAACTATAACTACTATCCTAGCTATACCTATAAGGAATCAGAACCCAACTACTGTGAGGGATGAAAGTAGGGAGACCTCTAAATTCTAATCATCAGTACATCTAACATAAGTTGTTCTTGGATTTTAACTAAACTTAGTGGGGAGTAAGATCAAGCGTGATGCTAGACTAAGTGACAAGTGACTTTCTTGGGGAGGGCAGGGGGGGGGTATGTTGCTGAATTTTTTTATTAAAACATCTACCAAAAAGAGCTATCTGATTTCAATAAAACATTAGGATATGCAAGAGTAATTGTCTTAGTTAGGCCTTTTGATTTTCTGGACATAATTTCTGCTCTGTCGATGGAGGAGTTCCCAAATTAATTCCCAAAATGTCATCCTAATATCTACCAGAAAGATGGTTGTATATTAACCAGATGCTGTGGGATGAATGAGCTAGTTTCCTGCTTAAGGTTTTTTTTTTAGATCCGGATCCGATGCGTCCTTTATGGGGGAAGGGACCAAGTGTGGTCTTGGGACCCCACTTTTAGACCATAGGTTAGAAAGGGATATCAGAACTTGTCCAAACTTGGTTGGAAATAAGAGTAGGTATCCTAGCTCCGTCTTTAGGGGATATGTGCCCATTGTGACCAATGTGAGGAAAGGCGGTCGCTAAATTTGTGTGATCAACATAATTACCTGACCCGGTTGTCTGGTCTTAACCAAACTTCATTGAAAGTAAGAGCCAATGGGCTTTTTTGATTGACAATTTGGATTCTTTAATTGGGAATCTGATCCTAAAATTTGATTTCTGTTCAGAAACTGGTCGTTTATTTCGATTCGCAATCCCACAATTAGATTTTCGTTTAGAGTTTCCAAATAGGAATAAGCAATAAATTCCTTCCTTTTCAACTTGTATTAGTTTCGAACTTTTTAAGGGTGAGGTGCGGGGGTGGGGGGGGAGGGTAGTCCTTTAATGTCGGAGTTACGCCATTCACCATTATAGGGTGCTTGGTCGCAACTACTTATCGGAAAGTAAGTCCTAGCTTCAGCTGCTAGGGGTTAGTATCCGGTCCATCGTTTTCTGGGGAGGTGGTCCTTACATTTCCTTGTCAGAATATTTACCAAAGATATCGTCTTATCTTAACAAAACTAGGTGGGCAGTAAGAGGAAATGTATCAGCAGTGGTTAAATTTTTGTCGTCATAACATACACAAGGAATGGATATCAATGAATCTTGATGTGAAGTAAGAATGACTGTCCTAGTTAGGCTTTTTCAGAGTCTGGAATCGATTTGACTTCTGTGGTGGAGTAGAAGGTCCCTAGATTATCACTGTTAGAACGTCTACCTGAAGGGAACTTCGGACCCAGGCAAAACTTGATTAGAAGCGAGAACTTGGGCCATACTTTTATTTTTTATGGTTTGTACCTGGTCCAACCTCTGTTGAGAGAGGAATAAAAATCGCTTCATCACTCTTAACTGCTAGGCAGACTGGCTGAATTCATAAAATAAAACCTGATCAATAGCTATCATTATGATCTGTTGTGTTTATGCTTTATTAGGCAGACTGGCTGAATTCATAAAATAAAACTGATCAATAGCTATCATTATGATCTGTTGTGTTTATGCTTTATATAACCTCTGCTAGGAAATGGCTATATTCCGGGTGCTCACTCGGTTCGGGAGGGGTTGGAGGTTTTGGGCCTATGTCCTCCTTCAAAACACTTCGATTTTCAAGATTTCTCTCATGATTTTTCCGCCATTTTTCTTCCTTTCTCTTTTTTTTTGTTGTGGTAGAAATAACTAGGATAGTGTGACAAGATTATCATCGAAGATTATCCACTATCGTCCAAGGAAGATTTTTTTCAATTCTAGGAAAGTCGACTGTTGTTTTTTCTACAAAAAAAAAAAAAAAAAAAAAAAAAAAAAAAAAAAAAAAAAAAAAAATTGTGATGCATGTAGCCCAGTGCTTTTCTTCCATAAATATGCTTTACTTTTAGCTTGGTAAATGGCTTGTCTTATTCTGTGACGAAATCAACTTGCCAGATTTGGACAAATACGGAACCCAGAGAGTGATTTCCTTCTTGCGCCAAATGGTTGAACAAGGTGAGACTTATTTCAATTCTGTTTAGGGAATGAACGTCGATTTTACTATTCAAAGTTTAACGCACGATAAAAAATGTTTTTATACCATTTGTAATTATTTTTTACTATTTATAATATTTTTTTTTTTTCTTAATATAACTTATTTATATTAAGCTGAATCTTGTTTTGTCATTAAGCTTCTTAAAATACCGAGGATCCTCTTTTGAGCAGAATTTTACGTTTATTCAAGGTGAATAATGAACAGAAAAAGTGGTTTTATCTGAAACATCGAAACCAGCTTATCTCTTCTATTGGAGATTCCTCTATATTGAAAAGTAGAATATTACCACCTGTATTAAATAAACTAAAAATACAACCTGCCTTCTATATTTTTCTATTAAATGCAAGTTCAAAGATTTGCGAAGCTCAAGGCCAAAACTGCATATAAAAAAGGTGTACATCTAAAAATACTTAGCGATTAGTGCTTACTGAAGTCATTTGCCGCACTTATATACGGTACGTTTTTATGTTGTGGCATTTTTAAGTGATGTGGCTTTTTATGGGGAAGAGCTGATCGATTCCTTGAATGTCTTTCTAAACATAAAAAATGTCTTTCAGTAGTAGCTATGATGCCGGAAGTCTGAAAGTCTTAAAATGCCAGAATAGCTATTTCCTTAAACTCTCAAACTATACCTTTTTCTGAATTTATAGATAAAGCTACCTGAGGCAGGAAGGGGAGGGTGTGGATACGTACGATTTATATCCTTTTAGACAATTTGTAATATTTTAATATATTAGAACGGGCGAACAAATGGAATATATGGCGAGCAAAAGAAATACAGATGCCTAATAAGCTTTATTAACATAAGTTTTCATGTTTGAAATGTGTCTTTTGTTTCCACAGGGGGATTCTGGAGATCAACCAGTAGTGGAGAACAACATTGGGTTAAACTGGAGCGGATCCAGTTTGTCGGTGCTTGCAATCCTCCAACAGATCCAGGCCGAAAGCCACTCACACAAAGATTCCTACGTCATGCACCGGTCATTTATGTGGACTACCCTGGTGAGACATCCCTTAAGCAAATTTATGGCACCTTTAACAGAGCCATGCTTCGCCTTGTTCCATCCCTTCGTCCATTTGCTGACCCGCTAACCAATGCTATGGTTGAATTCTACCTTTTGTCTCAAGAAAGATTTACTCAAGATCTACAACCACATTATGTTTACTCGCCTCGTGAGCTGACACGCTGGGTGAGAGGTATTTGTGAAGCTGTTAGACCCCTGGAAGGTGTGACTTTAGAGGCCCTTGTAAGATTGTATATTCATGAAGCTCTAAGGTTAGTATGTTTTATGTTAAAACAACAAATTCTACTGCAACCGTTCATACTTTTTTTTACAATTCGTATATTAAACTTCTAAGCCTAGTGTGTTGTTTTTTAGTCACTGCTTAAGCTTATTCTTTGATACTTAACTGATTCTTTCGTTATCTCAACTTTTGGTTCAACCCTTGTGGCATTTATTCTCTGCATTCTTTATCATATTGCATTTTATTCTTTCTTATCACTCATTTCAGTTCTTTTATCTCTTTTTTCAAACTTTTACAGAAAAGGTAGCTTCATTTAATGTGGAAAAAGTTTAAACAAATATTCCTTTATTGTTTTAACCTGTAAATCCTAATAGTAGAATTTTTATTAAATATTCTGCTATTTTCAGACATTTGATTTTAAATAGAAAAGAATAACAAAGTCTGAACTTTCAAACAAGATTTACGTTGCTTGAACGATATAAAGTTTAGCAGCATCCTGTGATCAGCTTTACCAACTAAAATTCTGTCGGGACAACATTTTGGTTTTGCTTCTTCACCATAGATCGTACTCTGTAGTTGTCAAACCATAAAAACTTTAAATGACATGATCCGCGAATTTTTTCTTGAAAGAAATGATGCTACTTAAAAATGACCGTTTCTACTTGCAGACAATTTTATTCTCTATTTCCTGACGCTCATTCAGTGTTCTTACGTTTAAAATGCACCATGTGTAATAACTGATCTTTGTCCTAATACCCAAAGCCCATGTTGTCATTTCTGTAAACATTTTTATAAAAATCTCTGTCATTTTTAGAACTTCTAAAATTTTGATCAAAATTTTTATGACTCTAGGAACCTGCCTACCAAATTTCAAGCGAATTATGTTGCTTTAGTGTGGAAGGTCGGTGGGACTTGGAAGTGTCTTGTGCCTCTGAAAAGCCATCTTCTCCTTCCCCTTGGCCCAAGACTTGTCCTACGAGTTAAAATTGACGGAAAAAAAGCTTAAAACAAACAGAAATTATTCCGTATATGAAAGGGGCTGTGCCCTCCTCAACGCCTCGCTCTTTACGCTAAAGTTTGACTTTCTCACAACTCTTTTTTTAAACAATAAAAACTTTAGCGTAAAGAGCGAGGCGTTGAGGAGGGCACAGCCCCTTTCATATACGGAATAATTTCTGTTCGTTTTAAGTTTTAATGTCGCTCCTTACTTTCAGTTTAAAAAATGTTTTTTTGATTTAAAGGCTGCAAAAGCGGGGGGTTTGGGGGGCGGCAGCCCCCCATCTGTACCTTCTAATCCCTGTACGTTTTAAGGTTCGAACTTGTGACTCAGCCTCTTTAACTCTTTAGAAAACGTAGTTTTTTTCAAATAATTTCTGCACGTTTTTGTACAGTTTATTACTTATTATTGCTTGACTAACTGTTAGATGATTGTGTATTATTCTTTTCTTTCTCGACAGGGTGTTTTAAGGGTCGACCATGTAACTCAGCCTCTTTAACTCTTTAGAAAACGTAATTTTTTTCAAATAATTTAAAAAAGAAACTGAGTTTCTTTTTTAAACTTTAAATTCAGTATATAAAAAATTTCCTCTGACGGGGAATCGAACCCGGGTCTTCCGCCTGACAGTCAGGAGTATCGACCGCTGTACTAAAGAGACACAATTGTAATTGTTTTTTAGTAAGTGGAATCTATTTTTGACGCAAGCAGAAATAAACCCACAAAAACTTGATATTTGGTTTTTGGAAAACAGGGAAGGAGTGATCAGATTGAGCTGAAATTTCGAGGATAAGCTCCCAGGCCCCAGGAAAGCTTATCCTCTAAATTTCAGCCCGATCAGACAACGGTAAAGGGGGGCTGTGGTGGGAAAAATTAACATGGGCTCTTATAGGAAAACGAGGTTTTTCGTAAATGTAAATTCGGGGGATAATTTTTTCGGTCTGAAAATATCAAAAGGCCCTAACAGGTCGAATTCTGCTTCGAATGAGTCCTCATTCACCCGGATCAGTTGCCAACTGGTGCCTGTAGGCGTGGCTAACAAGAAAAAAAAATTTTTGAACTTTAAATGGCTATATTTGGTTTTTGGAAAACAGGGAAGGAGTGATCGGATTGAGCTGAAATTTCGAGGATAAGCTCCCGGGCCCTAGGAAAGCTTAACCTCTAAATTTCAACCCAATCGGACAACGTTAAAGGGGGGCTGTGGTCGGAGGGTCGAAACTTCCGGCCCACTTTTACCCATGAAGATAAAGTCGGAGGGGGGTGAAATTTTGCACGTTTCTTAGTTTGAGCTTGGGCTACAAAATGCGATTTCCGCTGTCTCTCTGCAACCGCTAGGACCGGAAATCGCTTAACATTGTGGTGGGTCGCCTCTTTATAGAGGCACAAGTGTGCCTCCTTGATTCTTGCACTCTGAACCCTCAAAACTTCCAGAAAATCATTCAGTTTGCTAACTTTTTTGCATCTAGGATGCTCAAGTCCTCGGTATAATCTCAGTCTGGGAGAGTTTTACCTTTCTATTTGATCCCATACTCCCCATAGCCTTTTGCTATGTTTCTTAGGACAAATTCCGTCAAAATGATCTGTATAAATGATGATAGAATGCAACCATGCTTAAATGCTGCTTCAGTAGGAACCAGCTACTAGCTTCAGCTCCTACCTTAACCGCGGCAATTTTGTCACTTTCTATGTTCTAACTTATCACTTAAATGCATTCATCTGGTATATCATACAAGGATAAGACCTTCACTAAAGCTCTTCTATCGACTGAATCTAACACTTAATCATAATCTATGAAACTGAGGGCTAAATGGGTCTTATGACTCAGACACTTATCAATTATCATTCTAAGAATGAAAATTTGGTTGACGCATCCTGTCTCCCTCCTAAAATCACACTGTTCTTCTCTTAAATCTTTATCAATAGCATCTCTAAGGATAAAAAGTATCATCTTACTAAGTAATTTTCTTCCTACAGAAACCAGCTAATGCCTCATTAATTACCTCACTTGCTCTTATCGCCTTTCTTACTAAGAAGTTTAATTAAAGTGTTCCTAAAGTCGTTAGGTACTTCCCTTTTTAAAAATTAATAAAAAAAATAAAACTTTTTCCTCAAAATAAGTTTTTTCAGAGAAAAGTAAAGCACTCCATTAAACCAAAAATGAGCCAAAATAAAATCAAATAATCTGCTAAGCGTGAAACTACCACAAATCAGCATCGATAAATAAATGAAACCCAAAACGATTTTACTTTTATAAATTTAATAAATCAAATAAAATTAACATTTTGATTATTAAATATCAGTATATGTGTAATTAACTGACAATGCACATTCATTTGTATTTTTTCCAGTAAAGTGCAAATTATGTTTTGGCCTTGGGAAGGCATAGGGGTTTTGAGCCCTACTTATGTTAATTTCTGCTCGTTTTGAGTTTGACTCGGTTATTTATTGTAATTTCTGTTCGTCTTGGGTTTCATTTATTTATCGATGCTGATTTGTGGTAGTTTCACGCTTGGTAGATTATTTGATTTTGTTTTTGCTCATTTTTGGTTTAGTGGGGTTGTTTACTTTTCTTTGAAAAACTTATTTTGGGGGAAAAGTTTTTTTTTTAATTAATTTCTGTTTGTTTTATATTGACATAGTCTTTTCAGGGAAAAAGAAAAAAAATACTTTAAATCTTTTCCTTTTTTTAAGACTTTATAGTTTGGCTTGCTATTTATATGCTGGGGGAAATTTTTCAGAAATTTTTAACAACATACACCCTTTTAAAAATCTGGACACAAATAGTAGTGTTTAATTTAGTTTCATACCTCCTCTACTTGACCTGAAATAGAAAACTTGATACCGTTCGCAAAAAAAATCTGTTTACTTTCTTTGATAGCTTGGATACACTTAAGCTATTTCGATTTGGTTAAATTTTAAGAGTAGAGGTAGCCCCGAAAGTTTGAACACAATACCCTCAGTCGTTCTTGGGATACTGCTGAGATGCTTTATTGGGAATTATCATTAACACAGTGCATTTTGATTTAATCTTAAGACAACAATTAGTTTTTGAACATGATGGGAGGGTGGGCGTGGGAGGGGAACTAGTTGCCCTCCAACCACTTTCGACTATTAAAAGGCCATTGGCCCTTTCTATTTTCAATCGAATGAGCCCTTTTTGGAGTTCCTACGGCAACTCCTTTGATACGAAGTACCCTGGTCTGAAAAAAAAATAATAATAATACATTGTACCCGCATCGATCTTTACCATAACAATGTCAAGCCTTCCAGTCACTTTTGACTATTAAAAAGGGCACTAGCCTTTTTTAATTTCCAATCGAATGAGCCCTTTTTGAGTTTCTATGACAACGCTTTCTATAAACACCTTATACGCCACCAGGGCATAAATTACAGCCCTTGCTCTGAGGGCTGTGAGGGGTTGTCATCCTCAAAGACCTATTTCCAGAACTTTCAACTACGTTAAACAAAACGGCTATCTCAAAATTTGGGTTGGATGTGTTTGGGGAAATGGTGGGCGTGAGAGGGGCGTTAGTTGCTCTCCAATCACTTTCAACTATTAAAAAAGGCACTAGCCCTTTGAATTTCCAATCGAATGAGCTCTTTTTGAAGTTTCTACGACAATGCTTTCAATAAAAACCTTAAATGCCCCCAGGGCATAACTTACAATCCTTGCCCTGAGGGCTGGGGAGGGGTGTCATCCTCAGACTTAATTTCCAGAACTTTCAACTATGTTGAAGAAAATGGCTATCTCAAAATTTTGTTCGGATGTGTTTGGGGAAATGGTGGGCGTGTGAGGGGGTTTGTTCCCCTTCAATCACTTCCGACTATTAAAAAGGGCACTAGCCCTTTCAATTTCCAATGGAATGAGCCCTTTTTGAAGTTTCTACGACAACGCTTTCTATAAAAAATCTTATATGCCCCAGGACACAACTTACAACCCTTGCCCTGAGGGCTGTGAGGGGGTTGTCATCCTCAAAGACATAATTTTCGGATCTTTCAATTACGTTGAACAAAATGGTTATCTAAAAGTTTTGATTGGATGTGTTTTGGGAAATGGTGGGCGTGAGAGGGGGGTTACTTGCCCTCCAATCACTTTCGACTATTAAAAAGGGCACTAGCCCTTTCAATTTCCAATCGAATGAGCCCTTTTTGAGTTTCTATGACAACGCTTTCTATAAACACTTTATACGCCACCAGGGCATAAATTATAACCCTTGCTCTGAGGGCTGTGAGTTGGTTGTCATCCTCAAAGACCTATTTCCAGAACTTTCAACTACGTTAAACAAAACGGCTATCTTAAAATTTCGGTTGGATGTGTTTGGGGAAATGGTGGGCGTGAGAGGGGCGTTAGTTGCTCTCCAATCACTTTCAACTATTAAAAAAGGCACTAGCCCTTTGAATTTCCAATCGAATGAGCTCTTTGGAAGTTTCCACGACAATGCTTTCAATAAAAACCTTATATACCCCCAGGGCATAACTTACAACCCTTGCCCTGAGGGCTGGGGGATGTCATCCTCAGACTTAATTTCCAGAACTTTCAACTACGTTGAAGAAAATGGCAATCTCAAAATTTTGTTTGGATGTGTTTGGGGAAATGGTGGGCGTTCGAGGGGGTTTGTTGCCCTCCAATCACTTCCGACTATTAAAAAGGGCACTAGCCCTTTCAATTTCCAATGGAATGAGCCCTTTTTGAAGTTTTTTGAGACAACGCTTTCTATAAAAAAAAATCTTATGTGCCCCAGGACATAACTGTGGGGCTGTGGGGGAGTGTCAGCCTCAAAAACATAATTCCCGGACTTTTTAACTACGTCGAACAAATTGGCTATCTCAAAATCTTGATTTGATGTGTTTGGGGAAATGGTGGGTGTGTGAGGGGTGTTAGTTATCCTCGAATCACCTTCAACTATTTAAAAGGGCACAAGCCCTTTTAATTTCCAATCTAATGAGCCCATTTTGAATTTTCTACAACATCACTATCTATAAAAGCCTTATATGCCCCCAGGGCATAACTTACAACCCTTGCCCCGAGGGCTCTGAGGGGGTCATCATCCTCAAACACCTAATTTCTAAAACTTTTAACTACGTTGAACAAAATGGCTATCTAAAAATTTTGATTGGATGTGTTAGGATAAGAGGTGGGCGTGGAAGGGGTGTTAGTTGCCTTCAAATCACTTTCGACTATTAAAAAGGGCACTAGCTCTTTGAATTTCCAATCGTAAGAGCCCATTTTTAAGTTTCTACGACAAAGCTTTCAATAAAGACCTTACATGCCCCCAGGGCATAACCTACAACCCTTGCCCTGAGGGCTTGGGGGGGTCATCCTCAAAAACCTAATTTCCGGACCTTTCAACTACTTCGAACAAAATGGCTATCTCAAAATTTTGATTGGATGTGTTAGGATAAGAGGTGGGCGTGGAAGGGGTGTTAGTTGCCTTCCAATCACTTTCGACTATTAAAAAGGGCACTAACCATTTCAATTTCCAATCAAATGAGCCCTTTTTTAAGTTTCTACGACAACGCTTTCAATAAAGACCTTACATGCCCCCAGGGCATAACTTACAACCCTTGCCCTGAGGGCTGTTTGGGAGTGTCCTCCTCAAAAACATAATTTCTATCTGGAAATCAACTACGCTGAACAAAATGGCTATCTCAAAATTTTGATTGGATGTGTTTGGGTAAATGGTGGGCGTGCAAGGGGTGTTAGTTGCCTTCCAATCACTTTCGACTATTAAAAAGGGCACAAGCCACTCTAATTTTCAATCGAATGAGCCCTTTTTGAAGTTTCTACGACAACTCCTTCGATACGAAGGGCCCTGGTCTAAAGGAAAAAAATAACAAAAAATAATACATTGTGCCAACATCGTTCTTTACTTAGGCAGCGCGATTGCGTTGCCTATGATCATGTTCATAATCTTCCGTAATTTATTTCTTACTTAACAACCATCATATTTCAATGACTCATTTACCCTCATTACCCTATTAACACCCGAGGCCTTATTTTTTCTTAAATTCAGTTCTGTCTCCTAACTTTTCCTCGCAAAAACAAATTTTTCTTCACTTCCAAATCGTCATAAACACTCATTATCTTTCCCTGTAACGTTATCACGGTTTTGCAAATTCTTAAAATGTTCTGTCAATGTCTCTTTAACACTTTCCTTGTCACTAATTAAGGCTCCATTTTGATATTTGACTGGAACAATTCCAGATTGACAAATTTCTCTCAATTTTGTAACATAACGATATTTTACTATTATGCTGTCTGGCTGCATCTTCCAGATATTCGGCAATTTTAGCCATGGCCTCCACTTCACACTTCCCTAATCTATATTTAGTGATTTTTCTACTTCTCAGTCATCCATCTTTTTATCATATGATCGATCACTCAGTTCTTCTTGTGCAAACTTTTCGTGTTTTCTACCAAGCCTAAAGTGTTTTCACTATTACTCCTAGCTGCGTTTCTAGCTTTCCTCCCTAAGAACCTATCTGCTATTTCAAAAAAACTAGAAACATGATAAATAATTGTGACAAAACTCCCTAATCGTCAAGAAGAAAAATTATAAGGACTAAGAAGTTTACGTTATGTAGCCATGGCTTGCGAAGGTATTTCATAAAATTCCTCGCTCTTTGGCACTTTGCTATACACCACAAAACAAACCTCGATTTGACAATCGTCGTTTTAGATAAAGTGCATCAGTAAAGCCACTTGGCGTATTACCGGTATGCAACTTTCCCAAATTTCCAGCGGATGCTGCTCCCCTTGTGCACAGTTTCAAGATCCGATAATCTTTAGACCATAAATAGCTTTCCTTCTTTTTTTTCTTCCTTAAAAAAAAAACAACAAACAAACAAACAAGAAGCTTCCAAAGGTTGAAACATCTCTTTTGTACTCGAGTACGAAATTTAATCTTCTGATTTTTTTTTTATTTTGTAGTTGCCATTTTGCTTTTAATTGTCATTTTTCAAATTAGTCTTCAAATTCCAGAAATTATCCACCATCCTTGGTATGCCAAAAAAAAAAAAAAACAGATATCAATGTTTTAGCAGAAGAAAAAAAAGAATTTTAATGCATTTTTAATTGGTTTCAAGTATGAATATTACAAAAAACAGTCCTAAAATTTTGAAAAACTATTAATATGTATTTTAATGTGATATATTTCATACCAGCATTGATCAGGTTTCAGGGAACAGAAGACATAACACTCGGTGTTATTATTTAGTAAAATCCTGAAGATTTGTTTTCTTTTGAATCATTTATCTTTATAATGAAACTGTTAATAAACGTGGCCAAAACGAAGCTCGACATGTCTCACACATTTTGATTGTTGCATAATGCTATGTAATTTATTTCTATAGGCTTTTCCATGATCGACTTGTCGAAGATTCTGAACGTAAATGGACAAACGAGAACATTGATATGGTAGCTCTCAAACATTTTCCAACAGTCAAACGGGACGAAGCGATGGCCAGACCTATTCTTTATAGCAATTGGCTTTCCAAATTCTATATTCCTGTTGACGGAGAAGAGCTGAGAAATTATGTTAAAGCCCGCCTTAAGGTAAGAAATAAGAGGATTTTTTATAATTTCTGAAGATCTAGCTAACTCACTGGATACCTGGATAAATTCCTAGATAGCAAATTGCGCAATCTTTCAAAAGTTATGCAAGTCAAATACTTTAGTTTCGAATGATTAATGCTGGAAGGCAGTCATATAAGGTGGAAAGTCGGTATATAAGGCATTCAGGATTTTGGGTAACGCCTATTTGCTGAAGTCCTTAATCAAATGTTGATTTTTTTATATTTTTTTTTTAATTGACTCGTGCAATTAGCTATACTTTAGGTATTATCTCTATCCATGACGAATCTTTTTTTTTACTATATATAACAATTTTGCCGCCCTTCTGAAATAGTTTTATCTATTGATTGCCTATGATAGGGTTTTAGTTCGAGCTAGACTGAGAGCAAGTCCACAATGTCGAATTTTAGTCTGATTGTCTGAATAGAATTAGCTGTGTATATTTTAAATTTCACTTTGATCTAACTGAAAAGTAAGAAGTGAAGTCAATCAAAACTTTGGCCATGTTTTCCATAGAGGGGGAAGGGAATCGCACTCTATGTCAATGACCTGTCAACTGAGCGCAAGAAGCTTATGCATAAACATAAAATACAGACAAAAAAATAGCGCAACATAAAAAATCAAACTGAGATTGCTCCTTGGAACGTTATTCTACTCCTAACTTCGGTTTATGTGTTAGTTCTTTGTTCATCTTGGTTTATTTTCTTTTTAGTTAAAGTCTGTCATTTAAAGTGAATAAACTAAAGGTGAGATTTGAAGAGTTACACTAGAGTGTAGATCACTTTTTTGTGTGTCGTTTTGTATTGTCTTGTTCTTATTAGTAAGAATTATTCTTCCAGAACAATACTCTTTTTATATTCTTTCTTCCAAATATTTGGATGTCTCAGTTTCTTCCATCAAGTTTACGTTGCAGCATTGTTAACCGTGTTGTATATTTCAGGTTTTCTATGAAGAAGAGCTCGATGTTCCTTTAGTTCTATTTGACGAAGTTCTCGATCACGTTCTTCGAATTGATCGTATTTTCCGTCAGCCTCAAGGTCATTTGCTCTTAATTGGTGTTTCTGGTGCTGGGAAAACAACTTTATCCAGATTCGTTGCTTGGTTGAACGGTCTCTCTGTATTCCAAATCAAGGTTGGTATTATTTAATTTTTAGTATGATTACTTCTTCGTTTTAAATAAACCGTCTATACCTATTCGTGCCACCACTTTTTTTTTAGTTGTAAAAATGATTATGTTCATTTAGTGATGGGCGACTGGATTCTCCAACTATTTGATATTTTTGCTTCCGATTACGATACCAATGCTCATAACTGCAAGAAGGGATACTTTAGTATATTTAGAAGGATCAGGAAACATGTAGTCTCAGAGGTCAGTTTTGATGTTTCGAATGTCGGATGTATCGTAATCGGGAGCAAAAATATCGAATAATTGGAGAATCCAGTCGTCCATCACTCTATAAACCATAATGGTCTATCAACTATAGTGATCTATAGTCGCCCATCACTCCTAAATATATTGAAGTATCCGTTATTGCGGTCTGGATTATTGGGGGGGAGGAGAATACACATGAGAATATTGGGAGGTTGGCTAAATCAGTATTAAAGCATGCAACTTATATAAAACTAAAGGAAATATTGGAGAGAAATCATAAAAATCCGAAGTTCTCAGGGGAGGGGGGCGGGTCTTGGAAGTATGTCTTTAAGTCAAAGTGTTGGTCATGCTAATTATTTTGTGGCAAATTACAATAATTACAGGCAGAAATCAACCTCAGTCGAAGCATCCGTGTCTACTTAACTTATAGCTGAAAAATGTACCATGCCTAAAGACTTTAGTTAAGGGAAATTAGAATGCATGAAATAGACACGAATTGGCTTTCATTAAGTAACATATAATGGAAGCTTTTCAGTTGTACTGACGAGTAAAATGTGTATTTGATCTTACTTGTTTCTTGTTGATGCTAATTTAACTCAGCAGTTAGCACTCAGAACCATTTCAACTCTGCCAAAAAATTAGCTCCTAAGGATAATTTCACGCGTCGAAGAAAGATGAAAGGCTTTCTTTTCTTTGAGAAACTTGACTTATTGTCAGTTGGTTGAGGGAACCAAGAAAACAATATCTTTAATATGAAAAACGTGTTTGTTCTTTATTGAAATTAAGTATTTAAGCATTTCTCGGACAATTTTATAGGTTTTGACATTTTGCACTTTTGACATTTGACATTTGACATTTGACACTTTTGACATTTTGTGATGTCGATACTAGTATTCCATTTGGTGTAAGCACAACGGTAAACACTTAGAGAAATTGGAACGGCAGCTTTCTCCGTAATTTGTAGGACCAGTCACATAAGAATTACCAAATATGCCTTTTCTTCTTTAACCAACAGAACTACCTGGTTTTATTTACCTGGTGATCTTCTCTTGAAGTAATCTACATATGACTTTAATGGAAAATAAAACTCACGTGGAGCTAGTTTTAGATTAACTTCAATAATATAAAAGTTCTAGAGTAACTTATTTTGGATATACTATTGTGTTAACAATTGAACTTTTATCGTCACTTCAGAGTAAAATGACACTTTAGATCACGTGCTTAAATCTAAATTCTCAGAAGCCAGGTTAGTTACCCGCTCTAATTTGCTGAGACATAAGAAAGAACGGTGGACGGGAACATTTTAGGAATTTAAATGTTCATCTAAAGAACTGTTTGAACTGGCTACGTCATCTCTTTTTTTAGCTGTTCAAAATCTTGTTTGTTAGAGCTTGTATGCTATTTTAGAATAACAGTTTATTATTTGCTTAAATTATCAGTTTTTAATAAGTTTTTTTCCTTTTAAGTGCAAATAAGTTTTTCATATTATTAGATATTTGCGTTTCAATTTTGTTTTACACTTTGATTTTTATTTGTTTGAAGTATTCATGCATTGAATAAAAAACAAGTCACCAAACATGCTCTGAATTGTAGGTTCACAACAAATACACAGCAGCTGATTTTGATGAAGACCTCAGACAGGTTTTAAGACGTTCTGGATGTCGTGGAGAAAAAATTGCCTTTATTATGGATGAATCCAATGTCCTTGATTCTGGGTTCCTTGAGAGAATGAACACCCTACTTGCTAATGGAGAAGTACCAGGTATATCTTATTCTGATTTTTTTTTTTTTTTTTTTTTTTTTTTTTTTTTTTTTTTTTTTTCTCTCTCTTCTCTCGCTCTCTCTCTCTCTCTCTCTCTCGTCTCTCTCTCTCTCTCTCTCTCTCTCTTCTCTTCTCTCTCTCTCTCTCTCTCTCTCTCTCTCTCTCTCTCTCTCTCTCTCTCCTCTCTCTCTCTCTCTCTCTCTCTCTCGCTCTCTCTCTCTCTCTCCTCTCTCTCTCTCTCTCATCTCTTCTCTCTCTCTCTCTCTCTCTCTCTCTCTCTCTCTCTCTCTCTCTCTCTCTCTCTCTCTCTCTCTCTCTCTCTCTCTCTCTCTCTCTCTCTAGCTAACTATCTATCTGTCTGTCTCTATCTTTCAATCACTCTTCTCCTTTCTCTCCCCTTTTTTCGCTCGCTCTCGTCACTTCTCCGTTGTTTCTTAGTCCATTGGTCCTTTTTTTCAATGTTGTCAGTTTTTTTTTTTGGGGGGGGGGGGGTTATTGTACTCCACATTGCACAACCCTTCCAGTGCAAATAAATTTTTTCATTGATAAGACCTTCTGGTGTCAAAAAGTTAAACGAAATGATAGGACCAAAGGTTTTAAGGAAAATTCTTCTATTGTTTATTTTCTGGTACTTGTATTAGCACTCGATATATCCTGTATACTGTTTGCTTAATTATGTTTTTCTTTTCTGTGAAGAAAATTTGTTTCGTGCCTATATATTTTTCTATGTTTGCTAGGCATTAATTATTGTTGTTTATTCAGGTCTATTTGAAAATGATGAGTACACCACCTTGATGACCCAATGTAAAGAGGGCGCACAGCGAGAAGGGTTAATGCTTGATTCATCTGAAGAGCTTTACAAATGGTTCACCCAACAAGTTATGCGCAACCTTCATGTCGTCTTTACCATGAATCCCTCATCGGATGGCCTCCGTGACAGAGCAGCTACATCTCCTGCACTTTTCAACCGTTGTGTTCTGAATTGGTTTGGAGATTGGTCAGATACCGCTTTGTTCCAAGTCGGAAAAGAGTTTACTGTTAAGGTTGATCTGGATCGTCCATTGTGGCACGCACCAAACACCAGTCCTATAGTCAGCCCGAATTTGTCGGTTGCATCTAACCACAGAGAAGCTGTCATCAACGCTACTGTTTTTGTACATCAAACTTTGAAAAAAGCAGCTACGCGACTGGCTAAGAAGAGCGGTTATCAAATGACAATTACGCCAAGGTATTATTTAAGAATATGTTATTCTAATCAACTATAGATTTTTTTTTTTTTTTTTTTTTTTTTTAAGACCAAAACAATAATAGCAGTGTTGATACAGATTCATGTTTTTTAAGATACATTCATTTTTTAACATCCGAAATATGAAGTTCAATTTTTGGGGGCTGCTCAACCCGTATCTTCTATCTGGTGTTTTATAACTGCTGAAGAGGGCTAAGAATACTAACACAAACCCGTTCGAAAATTTGGTTTTTATATCATTTGTCTTGTTGTTTTTCTTGTCTTTGTAGTCAGTTATTAATCAATTTAGTCCTTATTAACCATAGTCTTTGCGATATTTTTTTATCGCCCTTTTCAAATTTTATGACTTAAAATTAGTTATGATTAATAGTGGCTGCGAAAACCTTTCACCAGCGCTATGTATTGAAAATTAATTGATTTACTTACAATGAGAAATTTCAATCCTGACAAATGCAAATTCGTTGATGAATGGAATGAGAAATTTCAATCCTGACAAATGGAAATTCGTTGATGATCTTACGGTCGTTGAAACTTGCTATAGAAATTTAATAGCGACCCTATAAGCATCCTCAGTGACATTGCACTAGATGCCTAGTTTTTGAGCATGGGGTTAAACCCCTCTAAATGCATGATATTCACAATTTGTTTCATTAAATCCCCGCCCTATTTTCATACTCCTGTCCCTTCTGAAATTTGTGTGTCCTCCTTTAAATTACTTAGCCTTACAATGTCTTCTAATTTACAGTGTGCATCCATGTTAAAAAATTCCATTAAAGTTGACACACATCTAACCCCCTCCTCAAACTTGTAAATAAGTTTTGGCATCTCCCCTCCCCACTCTTCCAGTATTTATGCTTGCTTTGTTCACTTCTTTCTTGAATATGCTTGTCCAATTTGGGATCCTGACATCTCTGGGGAATAGTCAGATAAAATTGAATCTACAAAAAAGATGCCTATGAATAATTTTCGAAGAAGGCAAAATTTCATACCCTTTTCTTCAAAAAAAAAAAAAAAAAAAAAAAAACTAGGCTAGGCTAGAAACCCTTTATTGCAGGAAAGGTATGTTTTGCCTTCGTTTTTTTTAAATATAACGACAAACTTTTTCATGGAATACGTTTTCTCGAAAAAACACTGCCCACCCAGATCCCGCCCTCCTCGGGCCGTTTCCCAGCTTGTTTCTTCCTTGCGTACCGTTCGTTGTTGTACATCCAGATATGAAAAACCTTTGTCTCCTTCATTTCAGAACAAATAAACAAAATACCCCGCTAGTTTCCCTCTTTTATTATTTGGTACTGGTGCTGCCCATGTTTGTATTTGCTCGCTGTTTTTCCCCCTTTTTTGCTTTTTCCTTTTTTTAATGTCCAAATTTTGTCTTTTCAACTTGATATTACATTTCTCGGTTTTAATTATTGACTACCGAATGATTGTTCTTTCGGCTAATTTTATTTTGGCGTTTTTGCCAGTCTGTTAGTTTTCGTATTTTTTCATAAATTTTTGTTTGTCAAGTTTTTGTTTATTGACTCCGAAATTTGAATTCGGCCCTTTGAGGCTTGTGATAGCAAACTTATCTATCTTTTTTTGCCATTTTTAATGCGAGTTTTAAGCTTCAAAATTTGTTTGGAACGATAGTTTACTGACATTTATTTGTAAAGTAGTGACATTCGGCGTCATCCTTTTGCTTTGTTTACAGAGCGTTAAGACAATTTACAGCTCGAAAATTTGTATTGTTAAACCGCTTTAGTGTTGCTGCCCTGTTGTTTTTTCGTATCGTAAAACGGTATAAGTACTTTAGGTGGCTTCAATATCGTGTAATCTTTTATTTAGTTTTACGTCATTCGTGTCAAATTTAGGCACAAATTGATTAAAACAAGTTTAAAATGCCGTCATTTTCAACTTCCGTCTAAGTTCTAGTACTCTAGAAAGCAAATGCACAGTAGTCTGGATTATAAATATGTTAAGGTGCCTTGGTCTTGCTAATATTGTAATGGTAGAATGATTGAATGATGAATGATATAACGGTTAAATTTAAATAATAATATCCTGAACAAATTGTCTTATAAAAGGTTTGATTTGAAATACACTATAAAAAATAGTTCTAAATAAATTTGGACTCTAGGACATATAACCATACAAGTAGACGAAAATGATTTTAGGCAAATAAAACTAGTAAAGATAAAATGATATACACCAATAGAAAAGCGAAATGACGTCAGATCTGAACCACGCTGCCACTCTTGATATATTATTCTTCTAGGCACTACCTTGATTTTATCCAGCAATTGGTAAAGCTGCATAGTGAGAAATTGGCTGAATTGGAGGAGCATCAGCTTCACTTGAACGTTGGTCTAGGGAAGATAGCCGAAACAGTCGAGCAAGTTGAGGATATGCAAAAGTCATTGGCTGTCAAGAAACAGGTATGTATCTACTACTACTAACAACTCATTACAGCACCAAACCGCCTGGACCAAACACAGCTGCACAAGCTCCTTTTACCCTCCAACGTTCAAAGGTTCACTCTTTACCCCAGTTCATTAAGTTTCAATTTCCTTTAAAACCTTCCTTATGACCTTTTCAAACCCCATTCGAAACCTATCTACCTTTCGTTTGGTCCCAAGATGGATGGTCTAATTTGGCAATCGGTCATCCTTCATCCGCAAAATGTGGTCAGCCATCTTTTTTTTCAGGCAATCACAGTCTTTTCATTCTTTTCTTCTATCCGTTTGTTTAATGAAACTAAGAAAGGCTGCATCAGATTATGATACTGGCCTGTGAGTTGTCTATTGCTGTGGATAATTTTAGAAAGATATCATAAGAAAATTAACTTTCAAATGTTTTGCAATTGTTGTTTTTGTCATATACATTGTGTTGTTCGTTTAGACTGTTGCCTACTTAAATGTGATAGTTGAAGCATGTCAATAATTAAGAATAAAAACAAGTAAATTTGGTTTTACTTGTGTTTTCACTGAAATAAAATGAACACAAGGAACGTGCAATTATGTTTTTCCTTTTTTTATAATCCATTCACTGTATTAAAATTTGGGAAACTAAATAGGAACTACAAGCTAAGAACGAGGCTGCCAACGCCAAGCTTAAACAGATGGTTCAAGATCAGAACGAAGCTGAACAGAAGAAACAACAGTCTGAAGAGATTCAAAGAGCTTTAGAGAAGCAACTGGCTGACATTGCTGTCAAAAGTAAAGATGTTATGAGTGAGCTGTCACAAGTGGAGCCGGCGGTTGTCGAAGCCCAACAAGGTATGAATGATTTTGATCTTTGTCTTTTAATATTTCTTCCCATGATAGTAAGGTTGTCACATAGGCACTTTTGGAACAAACTAAGGTATGACTATCGGTGCTTTCGTTCTTTTGTGCTCTTTTTTACTCGATTTTGTTGCTCAAATTATTTTTTTATCGGCCCTATAAATGAAGGGGAGTGCAGTTTTCTGCATCCTGAAATATAGAGGCACTCGAGCTTTTACTGCTGTATTTTTTACTAAACAGAGAAACTTTATGACGTTCGATACCATAAATGTCATTTTGCGTCTCTCAATGTCGTTTGACAGTCTCAAAGACAAAAGGCCCATTAGCAAATTTTTCCTGCACCACAGGGAGCTTCCGAATTAACTTTTGTAAAAATTGATAGGGGATCTTAGATGTGTCAACGCTTCGAAAAGCTAAGGAGAGGCTATTTTAAAACAAAGAACGCCTGTAATGTCTTACTAATTGTTAAGCAAAACGATGTCTAATCAATGTACATTACAGCATAAATAATGTTCATCCTGTGTTCGCAAAGATTTCAATCAAAGCAGTTAGCAACACATGAAACTTCTAAAGCTGGCGAATTATTAAAGGATACTTCTTTTAAGCTGATTTTCCATGTTTTTCCAGCAGTTATACTAGAATATTTTTAGAAGCTGCCATTTACTGAACTTTAAAAATAAAATTCTGCTCCACTTAATAAAAAAAATAAATAAATAAAAAAAATGCTTTCTAATGATACAAGTTTCATTAAATCTAAATATCTTTATCGCTGGCACAAAAGATTTCCGGGCACAAAAGATTTCTTTTTCTAAGATTTCCAGGAAAGTAGGTGTCGGCTTTTAGTTTTCTGTCGTCTATTTGGATCTCTTATCAAAGCTGTAAAAGTCATTGCAAGACCTCCTAAGATGTTCTGAATAATTTGGCCATACAAACTAAAAAAGCTAGTAATGACCAAGATCGGGTGATCCGTTAAGGTATCAAAGAGCCTTAACAAATAACTAAGAATTTAGAAAATTAAAAAAGAGTATCCAGAATCCAAAAATGTTTTGAAATTTTTCTGAAAGCACCAAGCGAGTGATATTTTTTTCTGATTCAGGCAGAGTATCTCAGTCAGCATGGGGTGCAGTCAAATGTCTTTAAAGGAATCAAACTGGCATAGAGGATACATTTTTCAGTAACCCCTCAACGACAGTATAAAATATAACAGTAATCCCACAGTACTTAATTTAAAGCCAGCAGTGGGAGTCTAGCAATATACATGGGCGCCCATAAGGGGGGGGGAGGTGCCCGCCCCTCCCTGCCTGAATGATGTTGCCTTATTTTTATATTTTTGTTCTGGGATTTCTATTATATAGCATTAAAAGTGCCAATCAGACGAGGTTTGCCCCCCCCCCTGGAAATCAGCTTATGGGTGCCCATGGCAATATAGGGTTTTTGTGCATAATTCAGTTTCATGCTTGAACTGAAAATTTTGGCACTGCATCTTTAGCAAAGCACCAGCCTCTAGTTTTTCTATTTAGCTCTCACCTGAATCCCCTTAGAAATTAGTTCTGCGAACTCGATCTGCATTGAGAAGATAATTTACCAGGTAATGAATAAAAAAATGAAATAATTTGATTTTCTATTGTCAGAGCATATCAAAATGTATTTATTTTTATATTTTTAGTCTGAATGCTAGCATATTTGAAATATTTAACAGAAAGTTTCCAATTTTATTTATGAATCTTGAATTCTAAGTACGAAAGCCGTTCCAGTGTTGACCTTTTGGCTAAAATCAGATTCTAAGCATCTTCCTCGGAAATGAGATTGATATTAATGGCGTCTGCTATAATTTACGATTAAGATCAATAACCAAAACACTGCATAGGGGTACTAACGGATGCAGCCAGCTTTATCTAATCTAGTTTTGCCCATGAATGATTTGTAAGATTCAGTGTATCCTTTTACTTTTAAAGCGAATTCGCTTTTATGTTAAAATGCATTGTTAATTGACTGGAGGTTAGCGTGGACTGGCGGCATAGTTAAATTCACAAAGCTGCTGAACACAAGTTCGATGCAGGGGTACGTTTTGCAATGAATAGTCGAATAATTGCTAGCAATTGCACGTTTTTCCTATTAAAGTGTAACTGACTTTCTCAAATAGAAAATAATCGTAATCTTTTCTTACGATTAATTTGTTAATTACACCTGCTGAAAACAATTAATCGTAATATATTGTTACTGATTCCGTTCATGCTTTGACAATGATTCCCCTGCAACCTTAGTTAGCCTTAAGAGAACGTACATACTCTGATCGAAATATTTCCTGGGATATTACAGAATTCAGATTATTAGGATTAAAAATCTAACCAATCCATTAAGCGTCTGGTTTTTCAAAACAAGATTCTTCAAAAATGAATTCTTTATGAAATGTACCCCGTCATACAGCAAAGAACAAAATGAAGTCTTAAGCTTGACTTAATGTATATAAATATTTTGCTCCTCCGGTCAATATTAATTAGCCTTTTAAATTAAAATAAATTGTAGTCTGTTAAATAAATGTAACTCCGCGTTAGATGTATATTGAATATACTAAGGTACTATCAAAAGTAGGAGAGTATTGGTTTTAAAAGGTAACTGAAAACTAAGTGTTTTCAACAGAAAATAAAAAGTGACGTTGAACTTAAAAAAAAAACAGAAATTACATTAAAGTATAGGGGTTGGTAGGCTACTGTATATTGTAGCCCCATCCTATTTACATTAAAACCACAATTCTTTGCATAAAATTTACTCCCAAACGAATGAACTGGTCTTTATAAAGTTTAAACTGTATTTTTTTATGGAAAGCACTCTCCATAGAAAAACACTAATATATTTTAAATTGAGGTTAAAATCGTCGTAGTCAGATAGTAATTGCTTGAAAAGATTTCGGTGAGCACTGACTGAATTATATTTGCTTGAAAATGGCAGGTTTAATCACCGGGTTGACCAGCCCAAATAACCTATCACTTGCGCATCCCTGGTTTGAAGCTATAAAGAACAGCTAACAAAACGTCGTCTGAAGTGCCCTAACAGTAACCGGAATTTTTATTTTTTAATTATATGTGTAAAATAAGGTTAAAATTGAGAACTGGTGCTAAGGTTGTTTCTAATATAGCGGATCTATTGTAGAATATTATTATGGCTCAATACCAACTATCTTGCTCATAATGTTGGCAAATCTGATAGTTATTTTGTTTTGTTTTTTTCTTTTTTCAAGTGATTATCACGGGCCCGTCCTGAGTTGTTTGAAATCCGTAGTAGTAGTTCAACTACTGGATCCAAAGATTATTGTGCGTTCTTTGTCGGTATTCTTCTTAAAAATTCTATCTTTAGCACTATATGGATTTGACCAATGTAAAGCTACACAAAAGACTTGGTATTCTAAAGAAGAATCTATTTTTGAAAGTACAATCCATCATTGTTTACTTCACTCTTGTTTTGTTGCCCTTTATGCCCTTTATTCTTATCTGAAATTATTTTAAAATACTTGTGACTAAGCAAAAAAAAAATCCTATCTAGAAACCAAATCATTTGACAAATAAGCTATTACTTGATTATTTTCTCTTCTTTCATGTGTCTTTCACTGTTTGTCGGCTCCACGACAAATTTGTAGCAACCTTAGACGCACTCTATTTTTGTCTCTGATCAATTCTTTTATCATCTTCTTAATCCAAATAAAATTCAAATTCTCTTACTTTGTCTATAAAATCAAATTTCAAGGTATCTTTGTGATGATTTTTTTTTTTTTTTTTTTTTTTTTTTTTTTTTTTTTTTTTTTTTTTTTTTTTTTTCTTCTCATCCCAGGCTTCATCTTATGGCAGTCGAGGGGCTCTTCGGTCATTTTTTTTACGCGTCTCAGTCGCAAGTATTTATTCAAATCGGAACTTCAAACCTGGAATTCTGAGCTTTTGATACAAAAAAATCACTCTTTTTTGAGGCAAAAGAAAATAAATAAATAAATCCTTATGCAGAGAACTGAACGTCTGCAGTCAAGACGCAAAACCTTTTTTAAAAGCATCTAGCTCCCTTTTTAAAATGTTGGCGGTGTACAATAGCGCTTTTTAAATTGATTTGCTACCGCAAAATTAATAGAGTCCGTTTTTTTTTTTTTTTTTTATTAACTCATTACTTTGTACATTTAAAAGGGGACATTCCCTATAAATACGGATTGTTAAAGTGAAGAATATTTTGAGCACGGAATATCAAGTTTTTTTTATGCCTATTTAACTCTATCCATTTTCTCATTTGTGCTTTGTTATATATGAGTGTCTAGCTGGACATCAGTACTGCTTATAAATAAGAAAACAATGTAGGTGGTGGAAATTGACTCTAATCGACATTGATTTCTAGCGAAACATGTGCATGAAATTCACCTTAAGTGTATTGTCCGCGCACATAAGCAGACGTCAAAAAGCCCTTTCCTTTTTTTCATCAGCTGTTTGATATATCGAAATCAAAACGAGCAGTGTCACCTCCGTTTTAACTTTCTCCATTGATTTAATTTTTTTTTTTTTTTTTTTTTACTTTTAAGTCAAATTGACCTAATCGATTTGGCTTTTGAATGATTTAGTTGCAACTGCCAAATTGTATTTTAAGTTAAACTTTCAAATTTCTATTAACTTTTATAAAATGAATAAAATTATTGGTCTGAGTGAAAGTTACGAAGAGCCAAAAACATTAGTTAGAAAAATGAGGATTAGAGATTGTCTAGTATTTTGACAATAATGGTACGTCTTTTTGGTTCGTTTATTTAACAATAAATTAACAACAACGAAAAATCAAACTTTGACATAGTCTCTTCCGTAAGGCATGGCCAGAAAGGAACATAGGAGAAAAAATAGTTACAAAAAGTATGAACAAAATACAAAATTCAGATACCAGCCTAGAAAATTGAGTAGAATATGGTTTCACCTATTCAAGTAAATATCCGGTAGGAGATTAGCAGACGATTTCACCATCTCCAGTAAATATCCAACTCAATCCAGAGACATCAACTCCAAGGGAAACCAGAAAAAAAACATAAAGTTAATAGCAATTTCATCGCTCCTTTCTCTTTCTAGCTGTAAAAGGGATTAAGAAACAAAATTTAGTAGAAATGCAACGTATGGCCAATCCACCTGCTATGGTAAAGGTGGCCTTGGAATCCATCTGTCTCCTTCTTGGCGAGGCTACCACTGACTGGAAGACAATCCGTTCTATCATTAATCGTGACAACTTCATCCCGATGATTGTTAATTTCAGCACCGAAGATGTTAGTGACGATATTCGGGACAAAATGAAAGCTAAATATTTGTCTAACCCAGACTATAACTACGAAAAAATTAATAGGGCTAGTGTTGCTTGTGGACCTTTGGTGAAATGGGCTATAGCTCAGGTAATTAATCTACATTTTCTTTTCTTTTTTTCAATAAATCTATAATTTTGGCAGAAATAAGTGGTACTGAGAAATCTCTGGCAGTAAGAGTTCAGTTAGCTTCTTGTTTGAAACTATTAGTTTTCTAGGCTTTATTGGCTTTGATTTTAGTGTATCACTGCTGAAGTAAACTATTAGTTTAGTCTTTTATATCTTGTTGCCAACCAGAGAGGAATCTTGCAGATTGCTACTCATAAAATTTACACATGAAATTTTTGGTAGTTCAGACAAAAATACCATTGAACAATTAAAGAAAGTGTAATTCTGAACTTTAATCATAAGTTGAATTAATTTATAAATAAAGGCTAGAATAAACTGAATCCCAAGAAGAAAGTCCCATTTTATGTATTAAACCTGATTTCCATGAAATAACTACTCTCTTTTTTAATGATACTATGTGGCATAAGCGAGAGGACTGATAAGGATAGGTATCCAGAACTTCCACTCATGCCACCTAGTATCTGTAAAAAGGGAGTATTTTTTTTAATTGGTTCATAGGGCTCATAGAATTTGTCCTCTATAGTATTATAATTCTGAACTATCGATTGAACTTCTTATGGTGGTGAAAGACTTGAACTTTTTTTCAAACATAATATTGAGTCTTGTTTCAAACCGATTACCCCTGGGTAACTTTTTGTGTTCTGAGAAGGGCAAAACTAGGATGCGTAGTGTATAAAATTCCTTCCTTTTGTGGTAAGTTTTACATTGCCTGTGGTCGCCAGTAATTAGTGAATTGATTTATTGAGGACCGCAATTCCATAGATAAGGATCTCAAATTAGGGAGTCTCCTGAAATTGTTGTTTCTGCTTTGGCACAGCATATTTTTGTTCACCTTTATCATTTGTACAGTTTGAAGAGCCACAACTTTTTCCAAGATAAATATTTTACACAATGGGCCAACGAGGCCGTACAATAAAAGAAGACACATTTTCGCGGATTCAGAAATTAACGCAGATATTAGTAATCTAAATATCAATACAGTTTGTAGCAGTATTTTCAAAATTGAATCTATAGCAAAAGTGTAGCTCGGGGGTGCAGGATCACTAAGGGATAAGATTAAATAAAATACTTAAACGTAAAAGCTGCATTGGAAGCTAATACAAGAATTATTTCTTCGCGGAAAAAATAAGTTGGGGTTTTTTACTTGTTTCTATTATCTTATTTGTCAGTTGCTTCTGTGCTGTAATAGGAGTAACTCATTAATATTTTACTACCTTGATTTCTACTTTGAGTAGTTATAGCACATATTGGTTTGATTTATTTTTATTCTCTCTTAATTTTAGTTATTTAGATTTAGTTTTAACTTTAATTCTTTCCCGCTTTTCAACACTTAGGATGCCTTTACTTCTTTTGTTTAACCTGTATTATTTGAGGCAAATAGTGGGATTGAGGTCTCCAGTATCTCAGCTTCTCCGCTCCTCCTGCCTCCAAATCGTCTTTGGAAAGATAGGCATGTTGCAACTTAAGCTAGGTATGGGTCTTATTGATGCTACGTAGAAATTAAGAATATTATATCATAACTACAAGTAAGAAGTTATACTGTTTAATTTTAGTAAGTAATTTGGTCATGTAGACTAAGGGTAAATAGCTATAGAAGTTCCATTTTGTCTTTTTCTTCCTTATTGCGTCTAAAGTAATTCATTTACCGTGTTATTTGTTTGAAACTTTTTTTCTTTTAGCTCAGCTATGCTGATATTTTGAAGAAGGTGGAGCCACTTCGTAATGAATTAAAGGGATTCCAAGAACAGGCTGAAGAAAACAGGAAGCGTGGTGAGGAAATGAAGGCTCTTGTGAATCACCTTGAAAAATCGATTTCTTCTTATAAGGAAGAGTATGCTCTACTGATTGCCCAAGCGCAAGCTATCAAAACAGACTTAGAAAATGTTCAGGGCAAGGTAAGCCATACCTTATCAATGACGAATATCATCAATATTCGTCATAGCTTTTTAATAAAGTAGCCAGTCGTAGGACTAGGACATTATTTAGATTATTCTGTGCTTTCAGAAGCGAAAGGATTTATCCCTATTTGAACTTTCATTTATCAGCACCTTACGTGCACTGAAAATACTCTACTTGTTAAAAAGGATAGAAAAGTAATGTGAAACATTTTGAATTACCTTTGAATAAAATAGTAAATTTGCGAATTCTTCTAAACGCCCTCATTTACATGTAACTATTTTTTTGTGTGTTTTTTCTTCTTATGCTTTCTTTTGCTTCTTGTTATGCTCTTCCTTTTTTCTGCACTAAAATTCGTAACTTCAGATCCATTGTGTGAAAGAGAAATGCAAGATTGCCCTTATATTAAGCCTTTCAGAAAGGTTTAAGCATCAAAGCATTTGATTGACTCTAGGTGTGGAAAGATAGAAAGATAGCTTATTAAGCTCAATAAAGCTATGCAAAATAGTACCAAGCAATCTACACAAAAAAGAAAACTTAAATAAGACAAAAAAACTGAATAACTACGCTTAAGAAAAAAAAAATAAAGCATTCCAAAATGCACAGATAGCTTACATTATTGTGCAGTGCTTAAAGAACAATACTTCACAATAATGCAGATATCGTGCTCGATATATACGTTTTCAAATATCGGGAGTAATGCTCCTATTCGTCCATTTCAATATGCCCGAAGACTCAAGTTTAGCATTTCAAAGTAACTTTAACCTTGTTTGAGAATACTCTGGCACTTGCATAAAAGATGTTGCGTAATTGTTCCCTGTATCCCATTCTCACAATGGAGGGAATCACGTTTTTGTCTAAGATACAAAATATACGCAAAAAAGCACAAAAGTTAAAGTACAATGTTTTTTTTTGTATATTAAAAGTAAGGGTTTAACAGTGAAAAATTAGCCATTTCTTGCTGCGGACTTTTTAAAAGCCTTTTTGAAAAAGTCTGTGCTAAAATGCTCGTAAGAATATTTGTCAGTATTTGAGCACACAATCAACTTGTATAAAGCTGCTGCCATGTATGTTCTGTCAGGTGATTGATCCATTGAAGTCACAACCAATGGTGTTTTTTTTTTTTTTTTTTTTTTTTTTTTTTTTTTTTTTTTGCGTTAGCTTGCTTGCTTGGTCAAATTGGCCTCTGAATGGTTTAAATTCGGGTGTAATCTGGACGGTTTAGAGGAAGTTGGCTTTGTTTTTCAATTTTCTTCCCTCCTTGTATTTTTATAATAAAATTGTGCTGGAGAACAATAATAAATGTTCGTACTTTTTCAAAGATATTCATGAATTAAATGATAGAATATAAATTAAACGCGGTTAGGAGATTTTGTTAAGTACTTATTAGCGATTGTAATGTTAGATTCAGTCTTGACATTTCATTATCACTAATATTATATTACAAGTTCACTAAAAGATTGAAAATTAGAAACCTTTTGTGCTTTGTAATTTTACTTTCAGTTGACAACTGTTTATAAGGTTAATTTCCTGTTGATGCAGAATTTTACGTATTTTATGCAAGATTTAATCTTCAAAACAAAACAAAGGATTGTCATTCAAACCCAGCCCTTAGTTACCAGTTTTATTAACCCAATTGTTTTGTCTGTTTTAGTTCTTCTTTTTTGTATGTTTTCTTTTAAAATGTTTAAATGCGGAATTACTTAGTATTATCTTTTTCCTCTTCACTCGTGTTTTTAAATTACAAAGTCAATTAGAACTCAAAATATTAACTATGATGGAAAAAGAAGAGACAGAATCCATCCCTTTGAATTATACATATTTGCCAGTTTTCAGCTGTTTTTACGAAAACCTTGAAATATTTACAGACTTACGACTTTTGGAACACTTTGCTCCTAACGCATTGAAAGAAGTTATAAAATCTATACGAAATTAACTGCAATTTTTATGAAATTTAACTTTTATATTCAAAAATATTCGGCTAAGTGTGCCCGCAATAAATAATTGATAACTCAATAAATTTGGTATTTATTGTTAAAACTGATAAATCATATTGAGTGATAACACTTAAGCATGGTTTGTTTTCACTTTTTTTTTAGGTTGATCGCTCTATTAATCTTCTGGCATCTCTATCAATCGAGAAAGAGCGCTGGGAAGCGACTAGTGAAACGTTCCGTGCTCAAATGAATACAATCGTTGGCGACGTTCTCTTATCAGCGGCCTTCTTGTCTTACGGTGGCTATTTTGACCAACAGTATAGGTAAAGCTCGTCTTATTTTTAGATACTTTTTTTAGCTTATAGTTAATCTAATCGCTAGACTTAATCTGATACGTACGAATTTCGTTAATCTAGATTTTTACTTGATTCTTAGGCCTTAAAAAGCGTTTAGATAAATATTGCAATTTTGATGCTCATTATTTTTAATAGCTATTATTTTATATTTTAATAGAATTTCAAAAGAAAATTTGTTTGCTTTTATTTTTGGTTTGAAACGTCAGACTTTTAATGCTATTGGTGTGGTATATAGGTTGGTTTTAAGGGGGTATAAGTGATTCTTCTAAAATAGTCATTCCCCTTTAGTTCAAAGGAAAAACTGAGCTCCTTTCCCCTCTTTGTAAACTATTTGATTCAAAGATTTAGACGTTGTGAAGTTTTGATTTAAGATGAGAAGGAAAGAGTCAGGACTCTTGCTATCGGAACTTAAAAGATTAAGTCCCTTAAACTTGTCAGTGCTGACGATGCTCTGAACAAGGCTGTTTCTGACTTAATCTCCAAGAGATGTTTAATTAGTAAAACATATTGACAAAGGAGTTGGCGACTAGGCACTGTACCCCATCTCATTTTTTTACTTTATGCATTTAAATCTTGTCGCAAAAAAAACTATTGGAGTGCTTAACAGAATCAACTTAAAGAGACTAAAAGGTTGTATATTACTGTAAAGATTCTTTCAAATTAAATTTTACTATATCTATTACTATAAAAATAGTAGATAGAAGGTTATATATGCAGCAATATGAAACACTGAATAAACATCAACAACAAAAAAAGTGTAGGGAGGTGAATGAGCACCTTTTTTTTTCTTTTTTTTAGAGCCTAACGGAATGTATCGATTGTGCCGTTTCTGTAACGAACAGACAAGACATAAAGCACAAACTTGTTCTTAAAGAAAGATATTGATGACATCCGGGTCCTATTCAATGTCAAGTGCAAGAAAAAAATTATGAACAACCAGTTTTACAGGGATACTGCCGAGTTGAGCACCGATTCAGGATTGTGAGCGAACGTGATTCCAATTAAATAATGGAATCTAAAGAATACTACCACTAAATTTCAAGTCTAGGTTAGGCTGTTCGTTTAACGATTGTTGTTAAATTGTCTTCAATCTGATGATTTATTCTGGTACAATTAATTAACATCGTCAGCGTTGAAAACAGGAGTCGGATTAGTGGCACAATATATGGAAGTCACCATTGTTAAAAAGTAAATAAAGTAAAGCGTTGTTTTCTTTTTCAGGCAAACGCTATTTAAAAGATGGTGTGACCATCTTACACTCGCCGGAATTCCATACCGCACTGATTTAGCCAGAACTGAGTATCTATCAACACCAGATGAGAAGCTTCGCTGGCAGTCAAATGCTTTGCCAAATGATGATCTTTGCGTTGAAAACGCAATAATGATCAAGGTATTTTTCTATGTAACGGCTCCATTGTTGTCACTCATTAGACGCATTGATTCACTGTTTAAAGCCAATTTTTGACAACACATCCTAGCAGTAACGTAAAATTTGCTCTAATAATCATTGGGGAAAACTTGCTCTAATAATCATTGGGGAAACGGTTGACTTGAAGTTCAGACATTGTTTTTTTTGTTTTTGTTTTTTTGAAAAGTTGTCGTTTGAACTCCTTTTCAACAATCTGCAATGTGTCCAATAATTTAATAGCTTTAAAATTTAGCGAGTATTGATGAACAATAATAGCTTTCTGAATTGAATCCAGTCATCCTTGCCACCTTATTATCTGTTGCCAGACCTGGTGAAGTCCGTTGGTTTTTCCTGTTAATGTTACATTACTTTGGTGTATATGACCAGTATTCCAAAGAAGTTGGTCAATTTTTTGCTTTTAGTTGTCGAACCCTTTTTCTTTACTAATTTCGTAGCACGTATGTCTCCTTGATTTATTATCATTGGGAAACACATTGAATAAAATTGAATGTGCGTAAGAACTACCTGAACTTTCTTCTTGGGAGTTATCATAAGAAGGAGAGTTTGACAAATCAAAAATTTGATTAATTTGATTCTTCCGAGTCTTGCACGGACATTACCCTAGTTCATATTCAATCCTTTTAAAATTCAACGCCCGTATTCTTCGCTGATGAACACGAAAAATGCCTCAGCAGTATGTTAAGTTGCGCCCTTTTAAAGTGGTAGTTGTTAGTATAAACTTTTTTTCTATTCATAGGGCTTCTATTCTCATAAGAGATTATTGTTATTGTTATCAAAAAATTTGAGTTTGTTGGAATGGGGATCAGTCCAACTATGGTTTAATTTAAATATGTTTCAGTTACAAAAATCGAAATAGATAGAAATAAATGCAAATAAAACGTAGCAGAACGCCGTTAAAAAAAAATATAAGGACCTCAAATAAGTTCTCGCAGTTTTTGGTTACAAGAAAAAGTGCAAAATAAATGCAAGGACCCATTGTCCTTGCTTCTGGATCATTCTCAACGACTTAAAACTTTTGTAATTGTTGAATGTTCTACTTGTAACGTTTTTTCAAAGTGCTGGCAGCATCTTACATGAGTCTTGATCAACTAATTCCTCCAGAGTCTTCAAACTTTGATGACGCGTCAGAATGAACTCTGACTTCAAGTTCAATCTGCCTATTTTTGAAGTAATGAAACCATTTTCTCCTTGTCTTTCAGACAGAGTATTGTCACTGTAAACCTCAATAAAAATCTGCAGATTTCTTCTTAATAGAATAGTCCAGTAATATTCTCCGCAAATACTCTTATCTTTGGAGCAAAACTAGATGTTTTCAGAACCGATAACCGAAAAACTTTTTTACTCTATAATGAAGAAACAGGCGCTGAGATTTCAAGTTACACACAGCACTTCCTCCCATATGTGTCACCATTTAATATTCCATCCACGAAGCACTCCTAATGTTTACTTTTAAGGAACAGCGAGAACGTATTCAAGGTCAATTTAGAGTCTTTGCAGAAGTTCCATTTGATACTTTTGCTGGTATTGTCTTGGTAACTAAATCGATCCTTCGCAATATGTACAATCAGGCTTTTCTATTACAGTTAGATGTTGATCAGGTCGCTGTTCAACTTGTGCGTGCCCTCCTTTTTTGCAGATTTTGTCCTTGTGAAGTCTTTTATTTAAATCTATCTTACAACATGATAAATAAGTCACTCAGGAAGCTGAGCTTCTCAACGAAGTGGAAGACGCTTTGTACATAATTTAAAAGATAAGAAAAAAAGTTGTTCTTTACTGTAATCGAGACGCGAAACCTAATCGTAAATGCACAAACTAACAAACTTCCAAGAAACCTGAAATATATGAAACTCATAATTTGACAATGATTTTTCTCTAATTTTTGGTTTTGGCAAGCATGTCTAGCCAAATTAATCATAATCTTCTTTAATTTTACTTTCAGCGTTTCAATCGTTACCCATTGATAATTGATCCATCTGGACAAGCAACAGAGTTTATCTTAAATGAATATAAAGACAGGAAAATCACTCGAACGTCCTTCCTTGATGATGCTTTCAGGAAAAATTTGGAATCGGCTTTGCGATTTGGAAACCCACTACTTGTTCAGGTAAATTTATTAGATTGGTTCTTCTCTCAAAAATAACTGTAAGTTTTTGTGGATTTTTTTTTCTTATCCAACACTCAAATCGATAAATTTTCAAGTAGGCAGGAAAAGCTGTTTTGAAGGACAGCATGAAAAAGCTCACTGGCACATACACTGTTTAGATTATAGTCAGTCTTATGACTAGCTTAAAAGGCAAAGGGTTTGGAAACCCACTACTTGTTCAGGGAAATTTATTAGATTGGTTCTTCTGTCAAAAATAACTGTAAGTTTTTGTGGATTTTTTTTTTCTTATCCAACACTCAAATCGATAAATTTTCAAGTAGACAGGAAAAGCTGTTTTGAAGGACAGAAAGAAAAAGCTCACTAGCACATACACTGTTTAGATTATAGTCAGTCTTATGACTAGCTTAAAAGGCAAAGGGTTTGGAAACCCACTACTTGTTCAGGTAAATTTATTAGATTGGTTCTTCCCTCAAAAATAACTGTAAGTTTTTGTGGATTTTTTTTTCTTATCCAACACTCAAATCGATAAATTTTCAAGTAGGCAGGAAAAGCTGTTTTGAAGGACGGCATGAAAAAGCTCACTAGCACATACACTGTTTAGATTATAGTCAGTCTTATGACTAGCTTAAAAGGCAAAGGGTTTGGAAACCCACTACTTGTTCAGGTAAATTTATTAGATTGGTTCTTCCCTCAAAAATAACTGTAAGTTTTTGTGGATTTTTTTTTTCTTATCCAATACTCAACATCACCCACTGATTGCTTCTGATGACTAAAGGCAGAACTTCATGAGCTATTTTCCACATTAATCTATGCCCATTCTGGATTTTTGGACCCAAATGTCGATTTAAATAATTTGGCATTAAAAATAAAATCTATTTTGACAATAAATCAGCTCTAGAAAGTTTTACAGTTGTTGTAACAAAATCATCAGTTTACCTAAATACATTTCCAGTAGCTTACTTTTAACAAAGTAGTTGAGCCTGATGACCCTTGGAGATGGAAATAAAATAAAGGATAATCTATTATGTAACGACAGTAATTTGAAAAAAAAAGTAATAATATTCTCCAGAAGCAGATTCGAGTATTAGAATCTTTAGTTTGTTATGACGGCGGAAATACGTGAAAAAGTATTTCCTATTCAAAGTCCATCAAACTTACCGTTACTTATTCAGGTCCAAACAAGAATTAAAAATAGTTATATACTTGGGGTCATACAGCGCTAATAACAAATTAGTTTGGCCTTTTTTGCGTTATTATTTCATTATTTGGAACGGATTTTATTAATAAATGTTACTTATTGTCATAACTCGGAATACTTCTTAAATTTCCTTGATTGGGACTAGTAATTTATTTCATATTTAAAGCTAAAACTTAAATAAATTTAATCTTTTATAAAAATGGCATGGCTAAAAATGTGGCTCTACAACCGAACTACCTAATGTAGTTAAAACTGCGTGCTCACTGTTATGGAATGGGCTGTGGTTAAATTATCCATCAATATTAAGTTAAACTTCAGTATGCTTTAAGGGGTTCTAGGTGTTTACCCCCCCCCCCTCCCCGGAAAATATCCCCCCCCGGTGGAAAATAAGGCACTCCAAATTTGAGAATTTTACTTGAATTTCATTTTTCTTAATTTCCGTAGAAGGAAGGGATTTTGGTACTTGTGTAGTATGCGCCACTTGCTCAAGTTTACGCTGTGTAAAATTTGAGAACGCACCGTTTTTTTTGTTTTTTTTTTTTTGTTTTTTGTTAGTTTCTTCGTCACTTTAGAAATAAATTTGGGCTATAGATTTGCACATTGGGGGGGGGGGGGGTAAAGCATAGCGGGTCTGCATGCAAAATGTGTACCTAAAAAAGTACATTTTAATGGACAAACTGCTTAATCTTCATGAGACTTCAGATAAATGTTGAAAGAGGTAGGGGCATGGGCGTAGGCAGCATATTGTCTAGGGGAGGGGACAGCTGCCCCCTACCCATTATTTATGTATTTTTATGATTGCCTTTATATATAAATGTAAAGGCAATGTAGCCTATGGAGTTACTAGCCTGAATGAAGGCATTTGTGGTCAAGAATATCACATGGATCGAAATATTGATTCTGCTTCTGCAAGTAAAGCAAGTTTTTTTTTAATGAAGCTTAGAGACAAACATTTTTTTTAAAGGCAATAGAAAAAATATGTCAGTTAAAGTAAAAGTATATAAAAATGAAAAAAGTAATTAATTGCAAAAAAAAAATACACAAAACAATAGCCTACTTACAAAAACTAAGATATAAACTCCCAGCAATCCGTTCTGCAGAGCAGTGCCGAAGTGTTGGACGGATATTTTTTAACAATATCGACAGTTTTGAACTTGGTTATCAAACTCCAAAATATTTAATGCCTTTAGACTCAACTGTTTATAAAAAAGGGGTAAAACACATTTTTCCATGTTTTTTCCCTATTCTGCTCTTTTTCCGTTGGTTTCCTTATAATTACTTTATAGTACCAAATTTCCAGGGGGGGGCATGCCCCCCCCTTCCCCCTCCCCTTGCCGGTGCCCATGGCGATCATCATAAAACACTTAAATGAAACACTACATTAACCTAATAATAGTATTTAATACTTGGAAAAATGGTCATTGACAAAAAAAAAAAACACTTGCAAAAAAACACTTAAATGAAATATTACAGTTACTCTATACTGGGATTTTTTTTCTTTTTTTTTTAGTTAACAAAATTTCCAGATACCTCGCTATTCTTCTGTAATTTTTTAGTGGCTATATACCTAGAAAGAATTGTTTCCTGACTTCAAACTGTCCAATACTTTACCCCCCGGTAAATACCCCCCCCCCCCGTGGAAAAGAAGGCTTTCCAAATTTGAGAATTTTACTTGAGTTTTATTTTTTTACCGTAATTTCTGTAGAGGGAAGGAGTTTTGTTACTTGTGTATTATGGGCAACTCACTCAAGTTTACGCTGTGTAAAACTCAAGAACAAAACCGGTTTCTTCGTTAGTTTTCTTTCAGCTTAGCACAAGACAAAGACAAATGACAGAATATATGGGAAATATATAATTTGGGCTATATATTTGCACATACGGGGGGGGGGGGGGATAAAGTATTTGGATAGTATTTGGATTAAATACTATTATTAGGTTAATGTAGTGTTTCATTTCAGTGTTTTATGATAAATAAAAAAACAAGTCTTTTCAACTGAAAGTAAGGAGCAACATTAGAACCTAAAACGAACAGAAATTATTACGCATATAAGGGGGTTCGCTCCCTAGTCAATACCTCGCTCTTTACGCTATAGTTCAAATTTTGTTCGAATCACAAATCCCTGAATCACAAAGGCTGTTTAATTAGACTAGATAGCTCTTTTGAAAGAACCTAAAAAAAAATTAGCGTAAATTAGAGTGAGGTATTGACTAGGGGGTGAACCCCCTCATATACGTAATAATTTCTGTTCGTTTTAAATTTTAATGTTGCTCCTTACTTTCAATTGACAAAACTTGTTTTTCTATTTAATTTCTGATCGTTTTTAAATAATGCTGTGAAATCCGGCACCCCCTTCATAGAAATTTGCCTTCCCCCAAGGAAACATCCTCCATGGAAATACTCTCCCACGTAACCCCTCCTCCGGCCCCCTCCCACCAGAAAAAAACCCTCCTGAAAACGTCGGTATACTTTCCAATAACCAATACTATATGTAAACAATGGGCAAAGTTCATAACTTGTAGCCCTTCCCTCAGGAACTGTGGGGGATTAAGTCATCCTCAAAGACATATCTATTAGATTTTCGGCTATGCTGAACAAAGCAGTTATCTCAAAACTTTGATTTGATGACTTCGAGAAAAAAATTAGCGTGGGAGAGGACTAAGTTGTCATCCAATTTTTTTGGTCACTTAGAAAGGGCACTAGAAATTTTAATTTCCGTTCGAATGAGCCCTATCGCGATATTCTAGGACCATGGGCGCCCATAAGGGGGGCAAGGGGGAGAGGGGCACCCGCCCTCCCCCCTGGCTGAATGATAATGCCTTATTTTTATATTTTTGTTCTGAGATTTCTATTATATAGCATTAAAAGTGCCAATTAGACGAGGTTTGCACCCCCCCCCCCTGGAATTCAGTTTATGGGTGCCCATGTCTAGGACTACCGGATCGATATGATCACCCCTGGAAAAAAAAATAAAATAAACACGCATCCGTGATCTTTCTTCTGGCAAAAAATACAAAATTCCATATTTTTGCAGATAGGAGCTTGAAACATCTACAGTAGGGTTTTCTGTTACGCTGAATCTTGTGGTTTGATTTTCATTAAGATTCTGTCACTTTTAGAAAGTGTTTGCCCCTTTTTTCAAAAATAAGGCAAATTTTTTCAGGCTCGTAACTTAATCTTGTGGTTTGAATTTTGTTAAGATTCTGTCACTTTTAATGGGTGTTTCCCCCTTTTTTCGAAAATAAGGCAAATATTTTTCAGGCTCGTAACTTTTGATGGGTGAGACTAAACTTGATAAAACTTATATATTTGAAATCAGCATAAAGATCCGATTCTTTTGATGTATCTACTGGTGTCAAAATTCCGTTTTTTTAGAGTTTCGGTTACTATTGAGCCGGGTCGCTCCTTACTTACAGTTTGTTACCACGAACTGTTTGATCGCTAATCAAAGTTTATGTTATTTATGCCTTTCATTTATGTTATTTTACTATGTTCATGGCCGTATATTTGGCTTTAAAATACACTTTTTTGTCTATCTATCTAATATACAGAATAATTTTACTAAACACATTTTGCATAGAGACCCGTTATTCTCTCCCCCCCCCCCCTAAATATGCAAATCTATAGCCCAAATTTATTTCTAAAGTAACGAAGAAACTAACGAAAAAACCGATGTATTCTCAAATTTTACACAGCGTAAACTTGAGTGAGTGGTGCATAATACACAAGTACAAAAATTCCTTCTCCATACGGAATTTAGAAAAATAAAATTCTCAAATTTGAAAAGCCTTATTTTCAAAAAACCAACAAAGAGAAAAATCTCAACGAAAAAAAAAAACAACAACAAACGAGACTGCGGCCAGTGGAGAGAAAAGAAAAGACAAATGCAAAATAACGCGGATATTTCGCCTGTATCACAAACAAGGCGTCTTCAGCATGAAAGACAGAAGAAGAACAAGATAAAAAAAGAAAGAAAACAAGTTAAAACTAAAAAACCAATAAAATCACCAACAAAAAAAAAATATACAATTGGTGCAAACTGATCCACGTAGGGAAAAGGCGCTATTTTGGAGTTACATTAGTGAGAACACCAGAGCAACTGGTGTTCAGTTGCTCTGGTGTTCTCACTAAAGTAACTCCATAATAGCATCTTTTCTCTAGGTGGATCATTTTGCGCCAATTGTATATTTTTTTTTTGTGTTGGTTTTATTGGTTTTGTAGTTTTAACTTGTTTTCTTTTTTTATCTTGTTCTTCTTCTGTCTTTCGTGCTGAAGACGCCTTGTTTGTGATACAGGCCAAATATCCGCGTTGTTTTGCATTTGTCTTTTCTTTTCTCTCCACTGGCCGCAGTCTCGTTTGTTGCTTTTTTTTCGGTGAGATTTTTCTCTTTGTTGTTTTTTTGTCATGACTGGCCAGTTCAACTTAAGATCTTTCATTCGCCTTATTTTCCACCGGGGGGGGGGGGGGGGTAAACGCCGGCTACTGCTTTAAAGATACTTAAAACTTTACAAGTTGTCTTCAGAGCAGCGTTAAATGCGTCGCTAGATCGATGACGTTGGTATTTATTTGTATCCTATGATGTACCTAAGCTTGGATGCTTATTAACCTATTTAATGTTATCTTCTCCCTTCTATTACTTAGAGTTAAAAAAAAAACGTCCAAACTAAATTTATATGTTGTTTGTATCTTCCAGGATGTTGAAAACTATGACCCGATATTGAATGCCGTCCTCAACAGAGAGCTCCGTCGTACCGGGGGCCGTGTACTAATTTCCCTTGGCGGACAGGATATCGATTTTTCTCCAGCCTTCACTATTTTCTTATCAACACGTGATCCGTCTGTTCAGTTTCCACCTGATCTATGCTCTCGTGTGACATTTGTCAACTTTACTGTTACTCGTGGATCATTGCAGACTCAGTGTTTGAATGCTGTCTTGAAGGCTGAGCGTTCAGATATTGATCAAAAGAGATCGGATTTGATGAAACTTCAAGGTAGGAAGTTATCTATTTAACTCATCTACTATTTTATACTTCCACTGAAGTGAGCCGCCGAGTTGTTGAATTTGCACTCTTTTCCTTTTAATGGCAAAAAAATTTGTTTTTTATGGCCTGGGCTAGGCTCTAGCTCTGAAATTAGTTGTTTTGTTTGTTTTCTTTGTTCGTTTACCAATGTTTCTTTGAAATCTGGTCTGAAATTGAGATAATTTCTTCTTTTGAAGTCGATTAAATGCAAAACATGAAATTTTGGAGAAAAAAGATTGGGCCGTTGGCGGTATCTTTAGTTTGACTGTCGAACACCGTTGTCACAACTTGGGATTTCCCTTGTAATCTTTATAAAAGTGTATATATATACACTTCATTAAGTGTATAGTCGATTAAATTGATTAATTAAGTCGATTAAAGCATGATGTTGAAACTTGTTTGTTCTGTTTCGTTTACCGATGTTCCCTAGAACATGGTCTAAAATTGAGATAATTTCTTCTTTTGAAGTCGATTAAATGCAAAAGATGAAATTTTGTTTTGTTGTATTGAATACAACGAATGGAGCGCTAAATTCTTTTTTCATTTTTTAATTCGAATACTTGATGTATCAAGTCGAGTCCTTAGAAATGTAAAGGACACCTGAGACGGTCAATCATTTTGATCAAAAGCTTCCATCAATCGGTTGACATGGGCTTCAGTCAACCTTCAATCTTGACCAAAGCTAATTTCAAGTTTAATTTAACTCATGGCTAAATTTTTAGTTTCAGTTCAGCGTCGTGTGGTAAAGTGTCTACCGTGTATGAAATGCAGTCTAAGACTGATTTGGCTTTTCTTGCATGTACTTTGGTTGCGCTCAAGCAAAAACAATAATTTTCTTTTTTAGTTTGGAAACTATAATCTGGTTTCAATTGCGGGCGGTTAAGACCGCCCGCAATATCCTGTCAAATGCCGCACCTTTCTTATTTTGGTTATAATAGTCTCTAATTTTAACTTTCCATAACTCAGGGTGAACCCGGTAAAACTCTATTAATAAACATATAAACTCGCGTTCCGCATTTTTGCTTACCTCCGATGTGTCTTCCATTGTTGTTGGTGCGTGAATGACGCAATACTTGAACAAAACTAGTCTAGACGGATAATTACCCTCGTGAACCGCTTGAGTCCTTCAAAATTTCTATCAATTACCGTCAGTGCTAGACTCAAGCGTGAAACAGGTTCCTAGACGGTCAATCATGCTTGAATCTATCGATTGCTGGAAGCTTTTGATCAAAATGATTGACCGTCTCGGGCCTCCTCAGATCCGAACCATGTCTTTTATTCGGTTTGGTATTTTAGCTCAGATTAAACAATTTATTCTAGTTCAATTTATCTTCATTATAATTTATTAAGGTTTAATGCTTGAAATAATAAAAATAGAATGAAATGATGTCAATACTTTGTATCAAAAGGAAAATAATTACAAATTAAATGAAAAGAAATTAGAAACGGGTAAATTGACTTAGAAAAATAAAGCGAAACTAAAATTGATATAGATTCTAAATTTTTGAATTCACGTCCAGAATTTTTTTTTAAACAAAGCAAAAATAGAAATATTGAGAAAACAAAGGGTCTATGGGCTGTAGAAAGAAAAAGAAAAGAAAGAATCCCGTGAATATTTCATCTGTATCAAACTAGGGGTCTTAGGGTTGAGACAGAAATAATTATAATCATAACCTTAAAGAAAAATGCAAAAATCTAAAATCAAAGAAGGATAGAAATAAAGCCATCAAATCAATATAAATAAAATTGCTACTCCATGTCAAATATAGTTGTAGAAAAGATTTTGTATTCTTTTTCGACGGAAAGTATAAAGCACTAAGACAGGAAAAACATATTCTAAGTACCAGGAAAAGAAAAATGAACAAATTGGCATAAGTGGTGAATGTTTCAATAAATTGATTTGAAATAAGCTAAACAAGATTAATGTTAGAAGAGGTTTTTTTTTTACCCGAGTAATGCACTGGAAAAAGATGTCAGTGCCTTAAGAAATGGATGATTTTCTTGTAGAAATGTTACTGTTTACTTGTTTCTCTAGCAAGGGAATGTCGGGCTGGCCATTTTTCACTCTCGTTATTATAGTCAGGCAAAACTTTCCTTCTTAAAGGAAGTCTATCAAATAACAAAAACAAAAACTTAGTGATGTATTACTCATCCCAGAGCACGTTCTAAGACCACACTGGCTATGCATGACGTTCGACAAAAAACGAATAAATACGAATTAAACAACTTATAAAAAAATAAAGAAACCAAAACGAGTGTGATTTTCATCCAGTGGAAAAGCCCACATTAAGTATGTGACCACTTTTCCTCTGGCTTAAAATTACCCTCGTATTATTTTCTTTATTTTTTTAAGTTTTTTCTTTTCTTTTCTTCTTATGTTGTGAATTTTGTCAAAAAACACTCATCTCCAAAAGGTGAATTAAATATCTCACTGTGATTTAAATATTCCATCCTACTTGTGCAAAACTATTCGGCTCTTAAAACAGGCCGAGAGATCCTTTTATCGATGGGTCTGGGATTACCGTAAAAGTTAATAAATGCTTTTCAACTCGTGCCTTAAAGGGATGTTTATCTCAAAAATGGTGCTATTTTTCTAACATTTTGGCTTTTTGTCTACAATCTGTTCATTGGATATCCTGTTTAAAGCTATTTCCTTACAAGTGTGTTGCTTAGTCTGCACAGAAAATTACAAATTTGCTGATGTAACTATATATATTTTTTTTTTTTTTTTTTTTTTTTTTTTTTTTTTTTTTTTTTTTTTTTTTTTTTTTTTTTTTTTTTTTTTTTGTCATCGTAGAATTTATTAAGTTCCAGTATTAGAACGTGGCTTATCTTATAAGAACTTCTGTTTTACCTTGTTTCTTGTGTCTACCTCTGTTTTACCCTGTTTCTTCTTTTTTCTCTTTTTTTCCCTTTTTTTGTCATCATAGAATTTAGTAAGTTCCAGTTTCCAGTAGTGGAAGACGGTTTTTCTATTATAGGAAACTATATGTCTCTCCTTAACTTAGAATAATTGCCTAAAACAAGTATTAGTTCTTTATTGATAAGTTAGATGAAAACGTGCTTTTGAATGTACTGCTTCACTTGTTTGTTAAAACTTATTTGTGAACCTGTCCTTTATTCTCATACCCCCTTCGCCCATCAAGCCATTAACTATAGCAAATATTGATTAAGAAAAATGACCATTGTCTTACTTGATTGGAAGTATGGACTCATTGACTTGGCGAGAAACAAAAATGCTTTTCCCTCTTTATATGCTGTTTTATTATTATTATTATTGTATTTAATTTTTTGCAGGGGTGCCCTTTTTGGAAGTAGGTACATTTAAATTTTTTTCTAGGTGAATACAAACTGAGATTACGTCATTTGGAGAAGTCACTGCTCCACGCTTTGAATGACACGAAAGGTCGTATTTTGGATGACAATACCGTCATCACCTCCCTTGAAACACTGAAGCACGAAGCAGCAGAAATTAGCAGTAAAGTGGTTGAAACTGATAGAATTATTGCTGAAATTGAGACAGTTTCCCAGCAGTACCTTCCATTGGCTCAGGTATATGTCTTCTAATTTTATAGATTAAAATGTCATAATGGCTATTTCTAGCTCTTCTTTCTTATATGCGTTTTTGTAGTTTAGTCAGTTTAAAATTCAGGTGAAAGTGCAACAATTATGCGAGTGTCTAATTTAAATAGAAATATTAGTTAGTGTAAGGTAAGATAAGATTTCTTGCTGAAAAACGGCTATCACAAGCCCAAAAGGGCCGAATTTGTACTTTAGCGTCAAATAAAACGAAAAAAGAACAACAACAACAGAAAATTATAAAAGGGTCAATATAAAAAAAATGAAAACTCGTAAAATTAACAAGGGAATAAAAATATTAAAACAAAAACATAAGTTAGTTAGTGACTAAAAAACATAGATAAAAAAAAAACAAATTTGCAAAATGGACATTAAAATTAAAAATTATGAGGTAAAAAGTGAGTGAGGGGGGGGGGAGGCTGCGGATATTTAGTGATTGAAAATGTCAACTATGTATGGGATAAAAGTTCTTCTATATCTTTCAGTGCACTCTTATTGGGACAAGAAGGGGGATTTTTGTTGAAACAGACCGTGGGAGGCAGGGTCGAAGGGGTGAATATTGACCAGGGAAAAGGGGAGTTATTCGAGGGTTATGTAGGGTATTGTTAGCAAAACGCAGGGTAGTTTTTGCTCTCCTTTCCTTAAGGGTGACAAGATTAGCTCCCCTAAGAAAAGAAATATAAGGTACTTTACCCTCATTGAAGATAATTCTTAGGCACCTTTTTTGGACTGCCTCTATTCTGTCCGACAGTTCAATGGAGATGCCAGAATGCCAAACAGGACAGACGTAATCAAGGGTTTGGCGTACAAATGAGAGGAAAATCCTCAAACAATGCGATTTAGGGCATTTAAATTTTTTAGGGAGTTTAAGGAAGGATAATTTGGCATTTGCATGTTTTAAGATGTCATTAATATGACAATCCCATTTTAAGTCGCTTGAGATGGTAACACCCAGTAATTTCATAGTGGTAACAGACATTTCAGGGGGGATTGGACAGGAGAAAGAAGGGGCAGTTTTAAGGAAATTAATAGTAAGAATAGTTGACTTTAAAGGGTTGACTTTCATATCATTAGTAAGAGCTTCGGCTGATATTGATTCCAAGATGTCCAATGGGTTACTTTTTAATTTTTTGAAACATGTCCCTAAGACCGTTAGATCATCAACGAATTTCCATCTGTCCGGGAAATCGACACCAAGGTTGTTTATCATTGTAAGGAATAAAATCGGACCTAAGAGGGTTCCTTGGGGCACACCATTTTCGGAGGAGATCAGAATATACATTCAGGTATTTCACGACTTGCATTCTATTAAAGAGGAAAGACGCAATTATTTTAATTAAATAAGGGTCAACTTGAAAGTAATTGGATAGTTTTTCTAATAGTATATTGTGGTTGATTAAACCAAAGGCTTTTTGGAAGTCAACAGCTATAACATTGAGCCAGGTATTGGGTTTTTCGAGTGTGTTACATATTGTGTCCATAAGGTGAACAAGATAGTGGATGGTAGATGTAGAGTGTAAGTTTCCGAATTGTCTTTGGTCAACATTTGGGATTATCTTTACTTTCAACCACTCAGCTAAAAAGCTTTCATATAACTTGGAAAAAACTGGAGTAAGAGTAATGGGACGGACACCATCAAAATCTTGCTTGTTACATTTCTTTTTTACGGGAGCAATAAAACCTAATTTATAACAATTTGAGAATTTACCAGTAGAGGTAATTTCATTAAAAAGTAAGGACAAAGGTTCTGAGAGATTGTTGGCAAAGGCTTTAATTAGCACAATCGGGATGTCTAGTGGACAAGTACTGCACTTTTGAATGTTCTTAATTTTTGCCTCCACATCCGAGGGGGAAATAACGGGGAAATTGAGAGAGCACAAATCATAAGGAGTGTCAAAAAAAAGGGGAGGGAAGTTCTGAAGTGTGGAGGAAAGAAATATGCTCAGATCATTGGCTGTAACTGAAGGGTCTTCTTAGAAATGGAAATATATATTATTATGTGTTTTCCCACAAATTTTCTTTATTTTATTATACATTGTTTTGGCTTTGTAGAAAATAAATCCTGGACTTTACATTTGTAATATGAAGAAGCAAATTTACGTATTTCTTTTTTTATATGTTTACGCAGTGAGTTAGCTTCGAATGTTTTATCATTCTTAAGTAGATTCATTTTAATTCTAATTAATTTTTTCAATTGGCTAGTAATGCATGGTTTTTCATTAGAACATGTTTTACTTTTTTCTCAGGGAAGGAATTTATGTATTTTGTTTCAATCAGATTTTGGAAGTCAGACTTAAAAATTAACGTCATTTTTTCCCTTGAGAGCCAGCCAGTTTTTATTAGTAATCTAAGATCCAAATTCAAAGAGGTCATCATTGGAAATTGGGCAATAAGAGAATTAAGTAACAGAAAAAGTATGATTAAAACTGGAGAGAAGCCTCATTAATAAACAAAAATGGTAGCTTCCCCTAACGGAGGCAAAGGGACAGTTGGACTGTAAAAAGTATGCATATTTGTGCAAATCAAATCAAGGGTCAAATCAAAGCAAATCAAATCAAACCAACAATTTCCTTTGTTGGTATTTTTACTATCTTTTTTAAATTGAGGGAACTACAAAGGGAATTTAACTTTAGATCATTATCATCACCAACTAGGAAAATACCAGTATTCAGGAATTTGCAGAGGACAAAGTCAGCACTACTATACAATTACTGGTAGAATTGCTGTCTTAGTTCAGCATTTTGATTTGGAGAATAACAAAAGCAGCAAAACACAAAGAAATTAAAAGGGCGTGGTAAAACTTTGGGTCTTACATTCGCCCAAATCATTTCATCGTAATCTGAAAGGTTGGGAGCATGAATTAATTTAGGAAAGAGATAATTATTTACAAATAATAGTATTCCACCTCCCTTTTTACCTAGGGGGTGATCATGAGGACGAAGTTTTATGAATTTGGAGTGGTCATAACTTTTCAATAAATCAGGGTTCTGTACTCGGACCTCAGTTACGGCAATTACATCAATTTTGTGTACTTGACAGAAGGCCTCTAGTTCGATCAATTTGTCGAAATTCAGGCTTTTGGCGTTTGTAACAAGGAGCTTTGGGAAAGTAAAACGGTTACTAAAGCGGGTAATTCTTTGTTTGTTAATTGTGGGAGCCAGTAGGGAGTGGGAGGAACGTGGATCTGAGGGAGGAGAGGCATCTTTTTCGTGATGAAGGCTGGGATTCGTTTGAGAAGCAGGATTAAACGACCGGACTGGATCGGGCCTAAGAGAAAAGGAGGATAGCGGACAAATTATGGGGATATTATTAAGTTGGGATGGAACTACGGTGGAATGGAGATAATCTATTAAACGGCTGTTACCTGATGGGGGGAATGGTGATTCATGTCTATCAAGGAGTCGTTGGTTTGTGGGAGAGTGGGGAGGGTATAGGGCCACATTCCGTAAGCGGAGAGGGAATAAGGCTTCTGAGTGAGGGGGGAAGTAGCAAAGGGATGTTTTTGGCAAGGTAGGAGAAGGAGGGATGGGTACTTCCTTAAAAACAACTATTGACAGAGGAACATTATATTTTTGAGGCTCGTTAGAAGTTTTCTGAATTGTTGTTTGAAAGAAGACAAATTTTGAGCATGAACAAAAAACGAACACTTCATGCGATTCTGAGAGATAAACGGGGCAAATGTTGCCTCTGTGCAAACATGTTGTTTACTTCCTTATATTTCTTTTTTATGTATTTTTTGTTTTTACTTCAAAATTTATTCTTTTTATATAAATATAATGAGGAACAATAACTCTCCCTTTTTTTGGTATTTAATTCTCAAATTCTCACTTAAGTCTCAAATTCAATGTCTACAGTATATTGACTTATTGCTCATTTCCTTGATGTTTTTCTTTTATTTCTTAAATATAGGAACTAAATGGATTGAGTAATTACGATTGTGTTTTCTTAATTAATCAGTTCTTTTTCTATTCCAAATTAACCATAGGTCTTGCATGCCTGCCTTTCTCCGGTATGAAAGTTGGAACTCCGAAAGAAAACTGTACGCTTTTTAGCATAAAAATGATGCTCACACGGGTATGCTGTAAGAACGAGCAATATTAAGGCGAAAGCTTATTACTTTCTGCTAATCTTGATCAACTCAATATAAGAATTTCCTCGAGTAGTCAAAAAGAATTATCAAAAATCAACTCCTTTTTTGCCCCACGATTAAGTGTTGCTGTGTGTCATTTTTTAATCATGACGATTCAGAATTAAATATTTAATTGTTGGTAACACTACCCTTTAATTGTTTAAATGTTCTTTGTATAAGCGCAGAAAAATTGGATTTCCCCTGAGCTGAGTCCAACCCTTAAGTTAAACCTCGTTATCCGTAAGTTAGAATGTTCTAAGAAACTTTTAATATGTGAATGCTTGTTGTTTTTTTTTTTTTTTTTTTTTTTGTTTTTTTTTTTTTTTTTTTTTTTTTTTTTTTTTTTTTTTTTTTTTTTTTTTTTTTTTTTTAAGACAATATTCTAAGAATCAAAGCAAGGATAGCATAAACCAGGGATGGTAAACTAAGCCCGTGGGTCATATGCGGTCTGTCAGAGCATGTTCTCCGGTCTCAGACACAAATCTGTTGCTTGTTGCGACCCTAAGTCAATCTCACTTTTTTGATCGCATTATATTTCTTAGTATATTCTTAATAGTTTTTCAGGGTGTTTCTTTCTTAACTGTAATTCTGCTCAGCCGTTTATACAAAATTCCTGATAGCTTGGATTTTATTTTAGTTTTAAATTTAGTTTTAAAACTTGTTGCAGTTATAATTTAGAACTGAGGTGTTGAACTAACAATGAGTAGTGCTAAAACAAGAAAGGGAAAAATGAATGTCATGTGTTCGGTAAAGATTAGATTCTGATTTATTAATGTTGTTCATCATTAATCAATATTTAGATGTATACCGTAATTAAATATATATAGCCCCTATTTGCACTGAAGTTTACAATGTGGTTCTCCAAAACAAAGTTTGCCCATCCGTGTAAACACACGTCGTATTAGCTCTCTTTTTGAAATTGTCTAGTTGTGGGGTTGTACTGGGTTATACCTTTAAAAATGTACTTATAACATTGTACTTATAGAAAAAATGTACTAAAATGTACCTATAACTTTCAGAAATATCTTGCTATGAGGCTCCGCTGCCATTTAAATGTTAAAAATCTATTTTAAAAGAAAGTCTCGGAAACTCAGATCAAAATATATAATATTAGGATAACAGATGGTTTTTATCTGACACACAGCCAGAGAATGCCCCCGAAATTTTTCTTTACTATTTATCTCGTATTTTTACTTAATGTGCCCATTTTTTGTGACTATTTCATTTATCCTCCCTTCCCACGTAAGAAAAAATATGTGCACGTGTCAGATTACATTCCATTTATGCGGGTATTTCTTAGTCACTAAGCAAAAAATCCATTGTTTTAATATGGTTTCAACATTTACAGGCCTGTAGCAGTATTTACTTCACAATGGAATCCTTACCACAAATACACTACTTGTATCAATATTCTCTTCAGTTCTTTTTGGATATATATAATTGTGTCCTTCACTCGAACCCACGATTACAAGGAGTTACTGACTACAATCAAAGACTGTCGATCGTCAGCTATGATTTGTTTCAGGTATCTATCTACTCTTTTTATTTCTTGTCTTCGGAAATTATTTAAAATTTAAATGCTATTTAAGGGTATCATCTGGTTTGATCCACTCTTAATAGGTTTATTAGTCCGTCAATTATAGATTTTCTTGCTGTAGCCTCTCACTTTTGAAGTCTTAAAGAATTGACTCCTCAGACTCCACTAATTTCTTAAGGTACGGCTCTAACTCCCAAAAAATTATAATTGCCAAACTCAGACTTTTTTTTGATAATATCCAGAATCCAGCTTTAATGCTTTACTTTTAGTAGTAAGTTAGTACCAATTTCGACTCCATAGTCCCGAATCCTAACTTTTCTTAGTCTACTAAATTTCCACTAGCTATAATAAATGTTCACTCTAAGAACTTGTAACTCTAAGAAAACCTGTGGCATAGACAATAGAATTTAAGGCTAAAATTATGGAATTGACCACCTGCCCAAACTATTTATTCTGCTATGAAGTTAGAACAAAAATTTGGCTGTCTTAGAAAACTTTCATAATTGATGTATAAAAGCTTTATTCAAATTGTTTCTGGGCCAAAAAATCCTGGTTTCTCTCTCCCCTAGTTTTAACTGCTGATAAACATACTGTGTGAATGCCTGTTGTAATATCTATCGAAAATATTTATTTGCACAATGAAAACTTTTTTTCCAGCTTACTTTTGAGCGTTTGGCCCGTGGAATGCTGCACATTGATAGACTTACATTGGCATTGTTGCTGATTCGTATCTATCTGAAAGGCAGCGGCATTGAAGCAAATTTGGAAGCGGAATTTGACTATTTCTTGCATGGAAATCAAGAAGTTGGCCATGTAGCAGAT
>CM051268.1:38748546-38813546 GCA_027921565.1 Artemia sinica
AGATATTGGCAAGTATTTTTTTAGATCTTCTTTAATTCCCGCTTTTGCTTAATTCTCTGACATACCAGAGAACAGAAAAATTCGACCATAAAAGCGCATGTAATCAGTTCTAAAAATGCATACTGCCAATTTGGAGTTCTAGTATTCTGAAAGACAAAATTCACACAATTTGTGCCTATCTGGTAATGCTGTCTCTGAATTTCCAGTTTTTTTTTTTTTTTTTTTTTTTTTTTTTTTTTTTTTTTTTTTTTTTTTTTTTTTTTTTTTTTTTTTGCACCCATCCCTGCAACATCTAATTTCCCCTGAATTTCGAACTCCATCTAAAAAATGTATAGCGAAAATGCGCCAATGGCGCATTTTCGCTACCCTTGGCGCGCTGTGTAATGACAGGCACCCGGCATCACTGCTACTAATGCTACGATGCGATTTGAATCTGGATAAAAGTTAACATATTCGAATTACTGGAAATTTCATCACTTGACAGTTTCTTTGAAAACATATATTTTTGGTTTCAGTTATTGATTAGCGGTCGGCACCGTCTCTGTTTTTGACCAAAACAGAAACGGTAAAAAACGGCAATGAAAAAACGGAACAGAAACAAAAACGGGGAAAAAAAACGGAAATCCGTTTCAGTTTTTCCTTTTTTTACCAAAAAACAGAAACGACCTGTTTTTACTTAAAAAACGGCCGTTTTAACAGATATTTCTGTTTTTTTTCAGTTTCTTTAGATTTACGAGAGTAAAGTGAATATTTATTAATATAGATTAATAAAAGAGACCAAATATACAAAAAGACCAAATATATGAAAAGACCACATAAATTAAAATTTATCACTTAAAAACATTCGGAGTTCAAGTGACTTTGCAGTCATTCGTGAGCACTGCTTTCGCGTAAAGTACCCAGCAATACTAAATGCACTCTCACTGGGTGCTGAAGTTGCAGGGACTGATAGATGCATACATGCAATTTCACTTAACTCCGGGTAAGTGAAAAAGTAATCAGACCAAAATTCTAGTGGATCAGAATTGTTTTGTCCTGATCTTCGTCTCTCGCTCAAAAACACAGGAACTCTCTCCTCATATGCCCTGATAATATTTGCTGCCACGCGGTCAATGCTCATACTGTTGGCATTTTTCCTCGTAGAGTTCATCCGTAACCCAGTCGTGTCGAGAAACTTAGAAAATAAGCTGTCTTCTTGATCAAGAGTCTCTGGTGACCCTTTTCGGTTAGTCCCTGCCTTAGTAAGAGCGACGTCAATAGGGAAAGATGTGGAGTTCAATTGGATTGGATCGAGTTCTTCTGTGCTTCTCTGCTCGGAGATGAATTGCTGGAGAAGCGAGGAGATGGACTGACGAGCTGACTCTCTGTCTACATGTGTCATTTTTCATAAATTGGAGGGTCCAAAAAGCCAGCTCTTGTGAAGAGCATCATATCAAACTTAGGACTGGCTGAAAAATATCTCCTGAGCTGAACAACTAGAAGTTCCTTCAGCCCATTGATTGACTCAGCCATAATACTAGTATCTGGAGTCTGACAAAACAACAGTAACCCCTTAATCATCAGCACGACTTTGCTTGCCGAAACATATTTGTATCCACTAGCTATCACTGTTGCCTGTTTGAACGAGCGAAGAACCTCAATGACAGCTTCCATGATGAACCACTCATTGCTGTGAAGTTCGAGCTCTCTAATCTTAGCGTCACGTAGGTTTTGGTTGAAGAAGTCGCGCAGTGGCTCTTTTCGGGCACAATACATTTCTATCATGGTAAGTGTGCTGTTCCATCGAACATTCATGTCTTTTGTGATGGATTGACTAAGATTATATGTCTTGCAGATAGCTTCAAAAAGATTGTGGGATTTGGAAGATACTTTCAGGATTCTAACCAGCTTTCGTATTTTTACCAGTGCTGGTCCCAGCGTCAATACTTCACTAGAGACGCCTCTTTGTCTAGGTAGTGAGCTCTCACTATCGCTGTCAAGGTCTGGATCATTTAATTCTGAGCTACTATCATCATCATTACTGCATTCGGTATACCCAGTTTCTTCAATGTCATCATCTCCTACAATCAGGTCAGGAAAGTCATCTTGTTCAGCAGTATCAACGTTGTCATCAGATTCTGAACTGGATCCTGAATCATTTAGGTGGGGAACACTCACTAAATCTGCCTGGTTTCTGCATTCCCACAGCTTAAGGGCATTAGTCACCACATTATGCAAGTTGTGTGCAAAGCATGAGGTTCGCATAATGTCACCGTCTCTGAGAGCCTTTACTATATTAGCTCCCGAATCAGTAATTATAAAGTAGACTTTCCGTAGAATTCTGAACTTCTGGAGGCTACTACGGATTGCACGAAGAATGTTGGCGCTAGTGTGAGCAACTTTTAGTCTCTTAAACTCAAGGATTCTATGCACCAAAGTGAGCTTGCCATCAGTGCTTTTCATCACATAATGAGCTGTAACACCTAGAAAGCCAGACCCCGTTCTTGAAGACCAGCAGTCTAGGGTCAAATTCACTTTCCGGACTTTCTGGAGTTCAGCTTTGAGCTGCTTGACCTTCGTTTTCTTTGCTTTAACTAGATGTCTTGCAACAGTACGAGCTGAGGGGCCAGTAAGACCTCCTGTAAGTTTAGAGGTTAGAGCCTTTACTCCTGGTTTTTCAAATATTGAAATAGGAAGCTTGTCAATGCAAACCATTTTGCTACACAACTTGTTCAGCTTCAGCTGCTGCTGCTTTGTTGACTTCAAAAAATTTCTTATATCCCTTTTCTTTCCAGTGCCTTCAAATCGAGTTGGGTTAGTTTCACATGATGTGCTCGGCATGCTGAGCTGAGACAAGGCTGTAGAATGTGACTTCTTTGGAACAGTACTTGGTTTAGGTTGTTCAGCAATTTTGTGTTTAGCCATAAGGTGATTTTTAAACGATGTTGCAGACCCCTTTGTTGACTTCACATCTTTTTTGCAGTAATTGCAGGTAATTACAGCTGCTCCCTTATTCCTGGTCCCATGTTGCTCCCAGAACTTGACTTTCTTTGATGGAGGGCCCTCTCCAAGTTCTGAGTCAGAACTTGATGAAATATTTGATGCCAGATTTGATGCCATTTATGACAGCATGTGTATCGGTACCTGCAAAGCATATCATTACTAAGTGCATGGAGCAGTGCAGGTCTAGTTACTCCTGTGATTGCAAATAAGAGTATGAAAGAAGAACAATTCAAGGAAAAAAAGACACTTCTCTGTAGGACAGAGCATAATTTTATTCCATAAGCAAGTATCTTTTTTCTGTATTTGTGAATACTCCTCATATGGTATATTAAGGGAAATTAAAGTATAATATTAATAATAGCAGGAAATAGTAAAGCGTAGGCCCAGGACTCTGATGTAGCTAGAAGATTTTATAATGCAGATAATAGATTGACTAATTAGACCATTGGAAATAAGCTGCTCCAAATATTTACTAAAGTATATGACATTTGCAGGGGAGGGGGGGCATTTTGTAATCCTAGTTGAAACAGTTGAGACGCTCATAGAGGAGATGGCCATCTCTGAATTGTAAATCCAATATTGTATTTTTTTTATTTTATTTTAAAATCTAGAGATTATAGCGGTTTCCTCTTAAGAGCGGTTTCAGGAGAAATAACAAACTGACTTCCAGGAGCGCATATGCCCTCTTGAGCGGTCACTGGGGGACAAATGTGAATTTTATGTGGACACGGTTGCACTGTATTTGGGAGGGGGAAAGCATGCTTTGTCTTATCATATATTCATTTTTAATACCCTGCTAAAGATCTAAGCATTTAAACATTGAACTAGAATCGAATGCGAATTCAACGAAAGAAGGCTTTACAACCCAAAAGCTTCAAATTAAGCATTGAATTAAAAAATCACAAATATTTAAGCTGTAGAACGTGTTGTTAACTCTTCTACAGGCCAGCCTGGCCAGCGGAAAGCAAATTACCCCTTTTGGGGAAACTTCGAAGCTCCAAATGAGACCCCCTTAAAATTTTATATATGCATCTTATTAAACAAGCAATAATTCTATATGCGTATAGAGGTAAATGTATTTTTTTTTTCGAAAACAACATTTTTATTTCTTCTAAAAGTTAGCATATTACTATCTAGATCGTGAAAAAATGATCTAAATCGATCACTCCTCTTAGTATGTGTCATAAATATTCTGCTGTCTGAAATTAGAGGCCCATGAATACGAAATACTTTGAATAGATGGCGTTTATTTGGTAATCAGATGCCATAATAAAAAAAGAAAGGGGTACTTTGGGAGACCGGTGCTGTGCTGATACATGACTTGGTTTATCAAATGTATATGCAGCAATTGCTTAATTCTATTTAACAGAAAAGATTAATCTTGTATATTTCAACGAGCAACAACTATATATATATATATATATATATATATATATATATATATATATATATATATATATATATATATACTATATATATATATATATATATATATATATATATACGAGGTGCGTTAGAAAAGTAATGAGACTGATTTTCTTCTTAACAAAGTTTTTATTAAATTCAAGTTAAAAGTAGTTCCCCTGGGCAGCTACACCCCGATGGAGACGTTGCTCCCACTCTTCGTAATATCGCTGGAATTCTTCAACCGTTATTGTCTTCCGAATGTCCGTTACATCCTTTTGGATGGTCTCTAAAGTCCCAAAATGACGGCCAATCATTTTGGTCACTTCAAAAGGGCACTAGAATTTTAATTTCCGTTCAGATGAGCCTTCTCCGATATTCTAGGACAATTGGTTCGATTCGATCACCCCTTGGACCACTAAACAAACTAACAAATTCCTGGTAAAAACTAACAAATTCCGCATTTTTGGAGATGAGACCTTGAAACCTCTATAGTGTTGTTCTCTGATACGCCAAATAATATGGTGCAATTCTCATTAAGATTCCTTGACTTCTGGGGGGTATCTTTTTCAAAAATCGGGCAAATTTTCTCAGGTTCGTAGCTTTAAATAGGTAACACTAAACTTAATGGATCTTGTATGTTTGGAATTAGCATTAGAAGCTACGTCTTTTGATGTATCTACTGATATCAAAATTCTGTTTTTCAGAGTTTTGATTACTATTGAGATATTCCATGACGGACAACGTAAACATGTATGTATGTATATGACCTCATATGGTCATATAGGACTGTACATGACCCCCCCCCCCTCAAAGCCCTTAATATATTTTTCTTAAGTCTTTTGAAAGATTTTAGCCGGACTGGGAGAAAGCTTTCAAAATGAAGTTTGACAGGCAGAAAACGGTGAATGAATATTAATCACGTCATAATTATTTATAAAGATTGCGACTTCAGTTAATTTTGCTTTGTTTTTTTCATAATTTGTGATTGCTTAATTAATCATATTTTTTTTCTTTTTTTTAATAAAACCCAAACCCAAAATTTTTATTTGGGTTTAGTTCTGTTTTGTCGTTGGTAAAACCCAATGGCACTTATTATGAGGAACCCAGAACTAGAATAAGATCTTTTATCCTCTGCAGTTGCCAGGGATGCCAATAAGAGGGGGGCCCCTTGAGTTCTAACAATACCTACTCCTTTGTATCTGTGTTTTGAAAAACCTAAACCTAGAAAAATTACCCAAAAAGTTTTTTTGTGTGTGAATCAGGGTATGTTGGGTACGTATTTTGGCACGCGGTTCGGAGAGGGCTACCATTTTTATTTCTAAAATTAATTTCTTCGAGTTAAGCTTGGTTCCCTGGTACTTGAACTTTCAGCGACAATTGCAAGAGAGTGATGGTGTTCAACTCATTATATTGTTATTTTAGAAGGAAGTTTGTTTTTGCTTTGTATAGTTCAGTTTTAGTATAGTTCAGTTCAGTTCAGTTCAGTATAGTGTTCAGTATAGTTCAGTTCAGTATAGTGTTTTTCCTTTGTATCAATTCGCGAGAGTATAGTGGAGTTTTAATTTTAGGAGGCAATTATCCCCCCACCCCTATTGCTGTCCTGGCTTTGTTAAGAAAGCTCCATGTCCTCAATCCATCAGTGAAGTTGGGGTGATATATTTGTTCAGTTTAGATGTACTACATCTTTCACTGAACTGATCTCTTACGGCTATGGAGTGTCTTTATCAGACCTCGAACTGTTTTGATGTAAATAAATATTTCCAGAACCACCACAATGCACGTACGCAAGATTTTAGCCTTGAGGTGGCCTGAATTTAGGAGTGGAACTCCACTTCATAAAATAGGAATCATACGGAAAATAGTAAATATTGGAGGGAAAATTGAAGAAATCTCAACATTTTTGGGAGGTCAAATGCCTAAACTTTTCTTTCGTATGTGCCTGATTAACGATGGAGGCCTATAACTCAATTATTTTTTTTTTATTGACAAACCAGCCAAAGAAAAGAGTAAGTAATTATTACTGAAATTCTGATTAGTGTATATAAGATAAGCTATTACATCAAATATCTTGGGACTCTTTACCCCCAAACAGGTCTTTACTCTACACAGGTCGCTCTACAGAAGTGGAAATTTTTATTCTGAGTTTAGTTTTATTTTTGTCGTTTGTAAAACCTTGTGACATTTATTATAAGCATCCCAACAAAAGATTAGGATCTTCCAACCTATGCACTTACCAGGAATGGCAATTGAAGGGAAGAAATTGACCCCTAGGCAGGGCCAGATTTAAAGGTTTGACGCATCAAGGCCGAAGCGTTTTTGCCGCTCCGTTTTTGCGAGATTTGGGGAAATCCCTGAAAATTCGGGGGTAGTGGAAACACTGAACAGAACGCAACTGATTGGTCAAAAGTAATGAAGAGAGTGGTGATGCCGAACTCTCAGCTGCCATTCTTGGGAGACATCTGACAGTTTATAAGTGATCATGGAATTACTGTGATGTTTTAAAATCACTTTTCTGTTAATAGGCGGCGGAGTGCACTTGAAACTTTGACGATGTATCACATCAGTCCAGTTTTGTTAAGAAAAAAAAAATCCTCAATGGTAATTTATTGCGCCCCCTGGTATTTTGCGCGCTTAGGCCGGGTCTATTGGTAAATCTAAGCCTGTTAAACCTGTCCCTAGGATCTGAAAATAGCTTTCCCTTTATATCTCCGTCTAAAAAATCGAAAAAAACCCTAAGCCCCCCTTATATTTTGTGAATTGCCACCGCTGACACCTGGTAGATTTTATTGATAGAAGCTCACACTTTCACATTTTTACTGATTGAACTACTATGTTTTGTTTGCTAGGCAAAAATAATAAGACGAATGTCAATATAGCTAAATCTTGAAATATTGCACAAAAACCTCGGCAAGATCGATTTTTAGTGCTTTCATTCGCTTGTTAACTGCTCCCCATCTCCCAACCCCCTACCCAACGACCTTTCAAATGTTAAAAACTTAAGACATTTTTCTTAGCCTATGTTCTATGAGCACGAAATGAAATTAAAGTTTTTTTGCTAAAGAGATTTTTAAAATGTCTTTCTTTTCACCGAGTGAAGTTCGGTCCCCTGATAGGCTACTCTATTTGAAATATAAACAAAAAAGAATAGATTTTTTTTTATTTTTAGGAGCCAGCTCAACGTTTCCCTAAGGCTGAGGTCCTCTTATTCTGGCCATTAAATACCTGTAAGATTTTATCGCGTAAGTTTTTCAAAATAGAAAAAAATAAATACACCACTACTTTATTTGGTATACATTAATATGTAACATTGTATAGGAGCTGTCATTCAAAATTTTTGTTTTACCAACCCCTACCCTATGACGGGGCCTTGAGCTCCCTGACCAGTAATGTTATTATTTTTTCCCTATAGAAGATTTTTCTTCCCTTTTTTATCATCTATCAATATTATTAAAAAGGAAATTGCTTGGCCCGATCAAATGTTTTGATATAGAAACTTTCACCGCTTCACGTGGGACGCTATTTATTTCTTTCGTTTATTAGCTTTGCTCTCTCCTAAAAACCTTTTGAAATCCTTTCATCTACCCAAAAATGGCATGTACCATATAGCTATAATTTTTTTCTGTAGTTGAAGATAAGTTATGCTTAATACTTTTAAACCAATTCGAATTTGTATCTATTTGCCCGTTTCCGCTGACCTTTACCGTATTTTTTGAATAACAGCGAGTTGGCACGGGATTTTGTAAATTGTTTATGGCAAAAATTAATTTTGGAATCAAGTTTTGATCACGTGTTTGCTGTCAGTTCCTAGTCGCATAGAATGCCAATCACGGATATTTTCTTTTTCGTCATTTCTTTTCTTAGAAGAAGAATAGTTCTTGCTCGTATAAATATTTAGATACAAATATAAGTTACATGCGGTTTCATCAAATCTTTTTTTTCTCATGCCTTAAAATTTTGAATTACGTTGTACAAAAAATAGTGATTCATATATTCATTTAATGCTATCAAACTCATGAACTTGGCCCCGAAAGGCCTAAATCGAGTTATCAAGAGCTTAAATTTAGCTAAACTTGAAATAATACCTGATGCAACTTTAGTAGCAATAAAATATTTTTCCACACTTTATGGAGACTTGTTACCTTGAAAAAAAAAGTTAAGATAATTGGTTTCACATGAACCATCCGTAATTCCTCTCTCTCTTACCAATTTGCTTAGTCTTAATAAGAATTGTGTATTCGAAAGACTATTTTGTTTTTTCCCAAACTATAATCTATTTTTAGTTCAGGAGAATTTCCTAATGTATACTCTGGATTCTCTTTTAAACTCTTAATTCATGTTATGTTAGTGTTTTTACCACTAACATATTTCCAATTACTACGAATTCCAAGTGCACCCCCCTCCCCTTGCTGCTCATTTAATTTCTAGATTAATTAACAAATAATTGAATCTTCCAAACCACATGGAGCGGGATATTGAAGATATATACTCTCAAACAGGGATGGCCTAAGAGGCGCTAGATCCCTCCCTTTATCCCTAGAATGTCAAAATATACAACAAGTGCAAAATATTGTGACATCCGATAGAAATAGTTATATTTTCTGGTATTAAAACATTTGTTCGAATTTGCACCCCCTAAAATTGTTTCCTCGTCAACTAAACCAATCCCCCCCCCACTCATCCTCCTTGTGAAAATGTCTTTCGCTGCCGGTCCGCTGAAGATTATTTTAAATTGGTATATACTATCTTGGTTATTTTTTTTTCATGCCTTAATTCATAATTATGATACGAGACAGAAGGGACATCCAGAATGGAGGTCTTTTGACAAAAAAACAACAACTCTTTTTTCAGACTTTACCCCTAGCTATTGCAAAATTTTAGGAAACTCGTTCTTCTGCTTTGGCAAAACTAGGCAGATAGTAGTGGAACTGGAGGTCAAATTTAAAGAGTCAGTTTGTCTAACAATTTATTATAGCATTGGGAATACAAATAAGAAACTAAAATAAAAATAAAAATAAATTAAAATAAAAATTCAAGGGGAATATTTTTTTACCAAAAATAAGAAATTAGGGTAGCCTACGTAGACTCTGGAAGAAACATCACATTTATCTATTTTTTTCATGGTAGCAGGCTTCCAGTCCAGAATCACTGCATTTGATAAAAAGATTTCATTTTTCAGGTTACCTGGCTGGCTAAACATGATACCCATTTGAACCCTCTTTTTTTTCTTTTTTTTTATATATGAATTTGAACCCTCTTCTGATTTTCACTTTCGTTTGAGCACACTGAACGTCTTTCAACTAACTATCCCATCATTGATAGCATGGGGACTTTGTTGGGTGAATTGCATAAACTGTGTGTACAAAATTTTGTGACCATATTCCGTTCAAATCGTGTTGTTGGCTACTGGACTAGAAGTCGAAGCTAAACTAGATACGGTACGTCTTTTTTGGTAGAAAAAAGGAAGTGAAGATGTCTGATTTGCCATGGGGCTCATTTCAAATGCCTCTTCATTCCATAGCCAAGTAGTTTTGTCATGAATAATACTTGAGGAGGAGATGAAGTCATAGCCATATTTTGATGTGACAAAGATAATACATAAATTTTGCTCTATATGAAACTGTCTCGTAATCAGGTTTTCTATGTAAAAAAATAGGAAATAAAAAAAATTAAAATACTGAACCACTTTCTTTCACTTTTTGAATTTAAAAATTTTTCTAGGATAAGGACGGCAGGAAAACTGAATATGTTTGGACATCAAAACTAAATTCAAAACATTACAAGAATATAAGCTTTTGCTCAAGAAATTGTTTGGAGTTTTCTCGTGTGGTTTCACGTCACAGCATTAGGCTTTTGGTGATAGTGGTGAAGTTTGAAAGTGAACAACAAAATCAGAAAATTTTGTATTTCACTTATCAAACTCAAAAGATAATTTTATAGACGCTATTCCCGTTTTGGATAGAGGACGCCCAAATTGCGACCAGCTGATTTAGACGTATCCAACCGGGGGTCATGGGAAAAATATCTAAAAAGATTTAGAAAAATCTAGAAAGAATATTTGTATAGTTACCCAACCAGATATAAATATAAAGTCCTGTTGGAAGATTCTGAGGACTGTGGCACTGGAAATATGCTGTGGAACTCCTGTCGTAAGCAGAAATTAGTTTTCAAAAGGTTGTAAAAAGCAAAAATTTATCTTGTGATTTTTTATATAAATTTCATTCAGGTTCCCAATTTTGTGGAATTCTTTTCGCTTTTCCTTTAAATGACAAAGTGCTGCCACTGACAAGATAAGAATCAAAAAACGATCATAAAATACAACTAAGCTGTTGTACAAGAAGGTACGTTAAGAAAACGAAGAACGAATTCATTTTTTAATAGCCATTTTAATGGGATTATGGATCAAGTAACTAGAATAAAGCTTACAGGCAAATCTAATGTCCCAAACCTAAGAGGTTGTAAACGTCGTCGAAAAATAAGACCAAAGCTCGTAAAACAGAAGCGAGGCATCGTAAAAATGAAATGTAGTAAAATGGCACACAATAATGTGTTAGGAATTTTTTGTGGGCTAGAATTTCAAGACGAGATTTAAAATTTTTATTGGCGGAAATAAAGCAGACGGGTTAGTAATTAGTAAATGCTGGGATTCGCGAAAAATTGTATTTATGAGCCATTATAAGGCAAATCTTGGGGGGTGGATTGAGGGATAACGCACTCCTTGTAGCAGAGTTGGGGGAAGCGGTGGTATCTAAAATTTAAACGGTGCAATTAGAAAATAGGTGCTAGACATTTCACCCGGAAAATCTCCCCGTGGAAAGCCCCCTGGAAAATTACCCTCGCAAAAATTCCCATCCCTTATATTCCCCTGGATAATTTCAGGTGTTCACTACCACCAGGCTTCAATGTAAGAATTTGTATTTATTTTTGTTTTTTTCCCAGAGACACTTCATATGAAAGGGCTGGTCGTATAAAATTTGGTGGGGGCTCATTTAATTGCGAATCAAAAGTTCTAGTGCCCTTTTTAAAAGTCAAAAGGGATTAGAGGGCATCCCCCCGCGCCATTTTTACCCAAATGTATTTGATCCAAATGTAGAGCTATTTTGTTCAAAATAGTCGTAAGTTCATATGACCATGCCTCCATGGCTGACAACCCCCCTTCAAGCCCCCAATGCAAGGGCTGTAAGCTATGCAAGTTGCCAAACGTTAAGACACAAGGTTTTTTATTGGAAGGGTGATCGTATAAACTTTAGATGGGGCTCATTCAGTTAGAAATCATAAGTTCCAGTGCCTTGTTTAAGATTCGAAATTGATCGAAAGACAACCACCAACCCAAGCCGTTTTCCCCCAAGTGTATCCGACCAAAACTTTGAGATAACCATTTTGCTCAAAATAGACCAAAGGTCAGATAGCTATGCCTTTGGGGTTGACAACCCTCCCTCGCCCTCCCTCATCCCCCGATGCAAGAGCTGTAAGTTATGCAAGTTGCTCATTCGTAACATATAAGGTTTTTTTTATTAAGAAAAGAGTGCATGTTTGATCCTGAGTCTCTAAAAGGCTTAGCCTCTTGATGTCCGGGAATGTTTCTGGTCTACGCTGTTATTATGAAAGTAAAGAGTAACATTAAACCCCAAAAAGAGCAGAATTTATTCCTTACGGGAGGGGGCTGGCCTTTCCTCATCCTCAACCTCCCCCTGATGGTTGTAGAAACTTCTGAGGATGCTCATTCGATCGGAAATTGGGAGTTCTAGCCCTTTTTTATAAGTCGGAAGCGATTGGAGACCAATCAGCCACCGTCCTAAAACTGTTTTGATATCTGATGAAAACGTTGAAATTTTGGCGAATGTTCATTCGAGCAAAAATTGAGAGATCTAGTCCTTTTTTTTAATTTAAAGTGATTGAAGATCAACCAGCCCTGTCCTAAAACCCCTTTTAATATCTGGTCATGCTTGAGATATAGAAAGTGATCCCACATATATGGTCTTTCTTTGGTTAAAAAAAAAAAAAAAAAAAAAAAAAAAAAAAAAAAAAAAAAAAAAAAAAAATCCAAATATTTCTAGATCAGAGCTTTAAACCTCTACAGTAGGGTTCTCTGATTTTTTTTGTTGTTAGAGAGGGGGTATATGCCTCAAAGAGTGCATTTTAATACCAAGACATCTTTGCTCTCATTGAACCTTCAGATAAATACAGAATTTGTTCTAACGAAGGGGTGAGGGGGAGGGGGGTAGAGATCAATATTTAATTCTCTTGATTTTTGGAAATATTTCTGGTCTACGCCGTTATTATGAAAGTAAAGAGTAACATAAATCCCAAAACGAGCAGAATTTATTCTATATAGGAGGGGGACTGCCCGTTTTTCCTCCCCAGCCTCCTCCTCATGGTCGTAGAAACTTTAGAGGAAGCTCATTCGATGGCTTTTTTTTATAAGTCGTAAGTGATTGAAGACCAACCAGCCACCATCCTAAAACTGTTTTGATATCTGATCCTTTTGTTACCCCTTAGGACATCTGATCGACGTTTTGAGGTAGCCTACATGTTTTGTACTTTTTTGTGGCTGCTCAATTTTGCCCTTGGAGGAATTTCCATGGGGTGAGAATTTTCAATGGGGAGAGGATTTTTCAGGGGAGAAAACGCCATCGCCTTAAAAATAATAGTTATGCATACGTGCTGAGCATAAATGCTGAATTTCAATCTCTTATTAACATATAGTGGTAATTAGTAGGATATCTGTATTGCTTTTAAACGGGCGTGTGAGCTACTTAGTCTAGAGTTAAATTGAGGTCCAGAGAAATGATGATGTTTTTAAGGATTTAAAGTGTCATCTGGGTCTACTCCGTTGTTGCTAGCCAATAATAAGGTCTGGAAATGACAGATTTCGCGGAAAATAAAAATCGCTTTTGGTCATTGATACTGGCAACCAAGTTTCTTATAAGAAGGGCTTAGTATTCTGTGATGACAACAAGAGTCGTAAGTCTAATCGAAGAGAAATTGTTTAGAGCTAACTGAGTTGTTTGGTGAAATGGATCCTCGACTTTGAGAAGGGATTAAAATTGAAATCCAGATATTACGGTTCCCCCAAATTATAAAATCAGATAATTAAAAGCATTATTTTTTTTTCACTTAGCGGTATACTCTTTGTTGGTCCCTTCCTGTGAGTGAGCTAAATAACACATTGAAAAAAGAGCAGTAAAGTTTTGGCATAGGATAGATAGTGATCGAAAGCTCGGTGGCAAGATATGGTGGCTCGGTGTGGGAAAGACCGCTTGGAGTCTACCATATTGAAAAGCTAGCTGCCCAGTCATTAATCATAGCCATTACGGTACTGGTGCATTATGCGCGCACCGCTATATGCTGTGTGTTGGATGTCAAACGGGAAATGCTACAGTCAAACGGGAGAGACTTATACCCGGTTATAATGGTTTATGAACGAAAAAATAAGAATTACAAGTTACAATTATGCGCCCAGAACGCTGTAATGTCTTTCACAATCGCTGAAAAGTAATCTCTGCCTTCACTTCAGATTGTCAATATGCTTCTCATACAAGTATAAAGTCATGATGTGTCCATTTTCGCACTCTTTTGTCTTGGGTAGTAACCCCTTATCCTGTAAAAATTCAACTGCCTCTTTTTCTGTCTTTGGCAAATCCCAAATTGTAATTTTAACATTCATATTAGATCAATTCCACTCTAACAACAGTTTTATTACCGGGTATCTTTGACTGTAGCATTTCCCGTTTGACATTCCACATACAGCATATAGCGGCGCCCGCATAATGCACCAGTACCGCCATCACTAAGTTGATTCTTGGGAACAAGTTAAATTGGGGTTGATTTATTTCTCAGTGTTCTGATCGAGCATTGGCTATTGAAAGTATCACTAACCGACTTTGGGTTTTCCAATTATGCATATCGGAAGTAATAGTGTGATTTTGGTTAAATAAGGTTTCACCAGCTTACCTTTATGCTGAAAAATGCTTTGTGGTTGGATGAAGAAGGACTAACAATACCTTGAACGTAGATTGTTTTTTTTTTTTTTTTTTTTTTTTTTTTTTTTTTTTTTTTTTTTTTTTTTTTTTTTTTTTACATAGGGTAAGGACCTCGCTTGCTTTTGCAGCGAGTCAGTTTCGACAGTGCTGCAAAATTTTGTAGTTCGGCCTTAACTCATTTTTGCATTGAATCTGTCAGTAGCTCTGACTGAGTTAACATTTTGCAGTGGAGTGGGGAAGGGCTGAGTGAAGTTTGGACTTTATAGTGAGTAAGGACCTAGCTCTATTTTTAGCAAAGTCAGTATGTAACAGTGCTGCGAAAATCTGCGACTTGTAATTTCCTTTTCTTGTATCTGTTCAGTCCACAGCTTGAACTTAGCTCTTTCTGGTATCAAAACAGAACGTAACGCGTCGTTTCACCAAGACTGTACGGATCACATTATTTCTCTCAGATCATTTAGATTGAAAATCCTTGCAGGGGAAAAGGGGGAGGGGTTGGGTGGATTCTATGTCTACATCTTATGTATGACGAGCCCAGAAAAAAGTTAATACATGAGGGATACATCATTCTTTAATAGGTTTACGCTAACGCGTAAAGTGTGAAGTCTGTGCTAACGGAGTAAAAGAGTAGACTTGCGAAGAATGGGTCGTTTCAAAGTGTTGGCTTTTTTTTCCTGTAGCTGCGTGAGTCTTGTGTCTCCCACCCTAGAGGCACACTTTTTAAATCATTTTGCCTTTGTGAGGGTAAATCCTATGTCAAAATATTAAAATCATGCCGTGGGGAATACTGGGGCGTCTTTTGGTGGAAAGGAGCGTGGGAGAGAGACAGAGGTTCTAAAATCGCTTTTGATCCTTAAAAAGGGCAATAAAACTTTCAATTTCCGATACAATCCCAAGCGTCTGCAGTACCTGCGCAACCCATGTTTTCCACTCCCCAATCAACTCTTACATCTTGGCAACATCCGAGCTCCTACCATTCGTGCGACGATCTGGTCAGCCTAAGAAAAAGGCCTCAAGTTGTGGAATTTCCCACCCCAAATGGTTTTAACATTTACGAAAGGTGAGGGGAGCAACTGAAAGGAAAGCACTTTGAAACTGACGAAGATCTTAGTTAGTGCATCTCAAGAGTGCTTCAAAAGCCAATGAATGACGACTTAGAGGCTGAATCTCTAACCCCTCATTGCACCCCCGGACGAAAGCAGAAAATCAGGAGATCGGTGCCTGCGCTACGCGGAACATCGGTCAGCATGCGAAAAAGTTTTTTTTTAACTCAATGACATAGGTGGTGGTCCTGTTGAAAAGAAGTATTTTGGTCTTTCTAGTCCAAGATCTTGGCTAAAAGAAGAAAAAAAATGTCTTTGGAGTTTCCTTTATATTTACTAGCGAATACCACGAAATTTGACATCGTACATGCAGGAGGCAAAGTACGAAAATCTCCTTTAAAAGCCATTGAGAATTTTCCTCATCTAAAAATTGGCAGAATGTCATTAAAATGTGCTAGAATATGAGTAATTGGCTAAAATTGGCATAAATCTTTGTTTCAAGAGTTTAGCTAATGGCCTACCCACTATACCACCTCTGCGTTAAGAGTACTGTGATTTTTGTGGCTGTCTCTAGCTAATTCATAAAACATTGCCTTTAAATTATTTTATAAAGACTAATTTTTTTTTCCTCGCTTGCTGTTACTAGGTTGCCATTTTCAGCAAACTGGCTCTTATATTGATCTGTTTACTTTAGGTTCGGAGCTAAACTTAAAAGGATAAATCTCATTTAAACTCTAATCTAAGTTGGAAATCCCGGAAAAATGGTACTCCCGGGATAGTAAACATATCAATATTCCTGGAAAAACTGAAAAATATTTGGCCACAAATAATATGGGGGTAAATGTTATGAACAAAAATAAAAAGAGGAAATCACAAATTTATTTACTTCTTAATCCCTTCCGTAGCTTAGAAGAAGTAAATATGCAGATGAGTTTTACAGGCGTGTACAAGAGAGCATAAAATAGCCCTTACCCTATTAACTTTGAAAATTAATTTGAGCAGAAATAAACAAATGCGTTAATTAATGTTTTTTGCCCAAATTTGTTCATAAACTACTATATTTTTATCCTATTTTGTTTTATTTCACTAGCATCAACGAAACTTCACTTCTCGCGTGTTTATCGGATTATCAAAACTCTAAAAAAAAGATTTTGATAAAAATATATACATCAAAAGAATCTGTTTTACAGGCCAGTTCCAAATATTTAAAATGAAATACTTTTAAATTCATTTATTAAAAGCTATTAGAAAAACGAAGCTTGAATAATATTACGAAAGGAAGTAAACCCCCAATGTGCAAATATATAGCCCAAATTTGATCACAAACTACTATATTTTCATCCTATTTTGTTTTATTTCACTAGCATCGACGAAACTTCAGCTCTCGCGTGTTTATCGGATTCTAAATAAGTGTCACTTCTTGTTTTAAGAATCCATATCAAAAGCTTGAAGTTGGGTAATATTAAATATCAAAATTGACCTATCTATGCATCGGACAAAATATTGAATATCGAAACGTAAATATCAATATTGGAAACGGTATTTGAAAATTTCTGTTTATTTCCAGCTTTTCAACCATCTACCACTGAACATCCATTAGAAAAATTCCAATACAATATACGACACTAACAGTGTCGTATACACTAACAGTAACAGTGAATATACGAACAAGTTTCGTTAATATCTAGTGTAAATTTGAAGTTTTAGGGGGGCAGATGCCCCCTACCTACGCTCATGATTGCTACCATGCTTCTATTGTTAATTAACATTAATTGCTATTTTTTCATAATTTTATTAGCCAACATTACTACGGCTATTTTTTACATTATTGCAACAAAAACCATGTCAATGAAAAAACAAACCAAAATTACATGAATTTCCAAAAAAGTTTTGTCCGTGAAAAGTGATGACTGAATTTACAACTTTAAATGAGCATTAATTAGCTTATATAAGATGTCAAACCTAAAAAGGGCAGACATTTCTAAGAATGAACAAATGAAACCTAAAAAGAACAAAATTTACAGTGAACAACGAAGCCAAACTTATGACGAACACAAACCACTCTGTAATTTTTGGTAGATTTATCTTTATTTAAACCCAGGCACCTATAATAAAGAACACTATAAGCAAAGCAAGCTTATAGTGTTCACAACCGCATCACCGCATCAAAGCACAACCGTATCAAGACAAATAAGCATAATCACATAATAGCAAGCTGCTGCACAACCACAAGCATAAGAGCAAGGCATCACATAATGCTACACGCTCCAAATATGGATGGTATGGGGTTACCACTTCTTAAACCTTCAAAGAAGCCTGAGTGTCATTCGTTCTTCATGGAAAACAAACTTTTTAAGCGCTTTCTTTTTTTTGCACGATAACATTAAAAAAATTCAATACTATACTAAAACTTCCACTGATTATTTCTCTGAGATCAGTGTATTTGTGACAATCGATTGAGCCCTACAAATCCTTTTTTTAGTTTTATATGGCAGCAACATGATTCTTATTTGCGTTAAAACCTCTCTAATAGGTTATCAGCAAAACTTTATTCCTTTTCAACCTGTTCTTTTTGATTTTATAGAAAATAGGATGGCTGAATTTTAACATGTAACAAGTTTCACGAATAAAAAAAAACAGCACGCATCAAGTTCCATAAACATAAATCAATACGCAACAAATTCCATGAACAAAATTAGTTTCACGAGGAGAAAATACCAATGTACGATTTCCACAATGAGAGAAATCAACATGTAACAAGTTTAATGAATAAAGAATCAGAACCCAACAAATTCCATGAGCAAAAGTGAGCTCTGAACATGTCCCGTGCACAAATCAGTTTAACGAGGAAAAAGTAAAAAATCAATGTACAAGTTTCACGAAGAGAAAAAAAACATGTAATAAGTTTCACGAGCAAAAAATTAACATGCAACGAATTACATAAACAAAATCAGATTCATGTGGATAAAAATCGAAGTATAAATTTCAAAAAAAGAAAAATCAACATGTAACAAGTTTCACAAACGAAAATCAGCATGCAACAAGTTACACGAACAAAAAATCAGCGCGCAACAAGTTCCATGGAGAAAATAAGTTTCACGAGGTGAAAAATAAATGTGCAAGTTTCACGAAGAGAAAAGCCAACATGCAGTAAGTTTCAGGAACAAAAAATCAGCATGCAACAAGTTCCAAGAACAAAATCAGCAGGTAACAAGTTCCTTGGACAAAATCAGTTTCACGAGGAGAAAAATCAATGTATAAGTTTCACAAAGAGAAGAAATCAACATGAAACAAGTTTCATCAACGAAAATCATCATGAAACAAGTTCCATTAACAAAACTCACCACGCAACAAGCTCCTTTAGCAAAATCAGTTTCGAGAGGAGAACAAAACAGTGTAATTCATGAAAAAAAATCAGCACGCAACAAGCTCCACGATCAAGAAAATATGCATGCGGTTTGTTCCATGAACAAAATTAGTTTCAGGATGAGAAAAAATCAATATACATATTTCACGAGGAGAAAAAATCAACATGCAACAAATTTCACGAACCAAAAAAAGAGCTTGCAACAAAATCCACTAACAAAAACTATCAGCCCGCAACAAGTTTCGTGAACAAAATCAGTTTTACGAGGAGAAAAATCAATATACAAGTTTTTTGAAGAGAAAAAAAAATCAAACTGCAACAAACTTCACGGTCAAAAAATCAGCACTCAGCAAGTTCGACGAGCATAAATGAGCATGCAACAAGTTTCACGATCAAAAAAATCAGCACTCAGCAAGTTCAACGAACTTAAATCATCATGCAACAAGTTCCATGAACACAACCAGTTTTCTCATTGAGAAAGCATTGGAAAAGTTTAACGAAGAGAAAAGTCAACACATAACAAGCATCATGAAAAAAGAAATATGCATGCAATAAGTTTCATGAACAAAATCAGTTTCACTAGGTAGAAAAAAATCTATGTGCACGTTTCACGACGAGAAAAACCAACATGCAACAAGTTTCACGAATAAAAATCAGCTGGCAACAAGTTCCACGAACAAAAATCAGTACTCATCATGTTCCATGATCAAAATCAATTTCACGAGGAAAAGACATCAATGCACAAGTTTCACAATAAGAATAAACAACATGCAACAAGGTTCACGGAAACAAAATGAGCACGCTACAGGCTCCATGAACAAAATGAGTTTTACGAGGAAAAAATCAATGTACAAGTTTCACGAAGAGAAAAATGAGCATGCAAGAAGTTTTACGAACAAAAGAATCAGCACGCGACATGTTTCATGAATAAAAAATCAGCATGTGACAAGTTCTATGAACAAAATCAGTTTCACGAGGAGAAAAATCAGCACGCAACATGTTCCTTGAATAAAAGAAATCAGCATGTGACATTTTCCATGGACAGAATCAGTTTCACGAGTAGAAAAATCAAATGTACAAGTTTCACGAAGAAAACAAAACAAAAGAAACCTGCGAGCCTATCTTAGACTCACTTAGATCCCCCTTTAGATCTGGTGGGTGTACATTTATCTCTGAAAATTCCTTTTTATGCCTCTCTGTATTTTTATTTATATCTGGCATCTCTGGCGTGTAAACATTCTAAATCTTGGAGTTGTTAGAGTACCCTGAAACTAGCGGAAAGAAGTCAAAGTAAAGTAATAAAATATTTTTCTTGAAATAGTTGCGTGTTGAATGTTATGATGTCAAATATTTCCTCTTGAGATGTCAAATATTTCCATTTTGGGGGTATAAACTACTTTTAACAACCTTGTCACACATTTCATTGCCGGTAATATCTGCTTCATGGACTGTATCTGTTGGTAAACCCATGATGATAGTAGTAACGTATGCAGGTGCTTTGTACTTCATCAACTCATCTTTATATTTCTTGGTGGTATTGTCTATCAATACCCTTTTTATTTTACTTGTGTTTTCATTGTCTATTTTGACATTATTCTTAAAGAGATTGCAGTGTTGTAACTTGTATAAGATATGACGTACAATATTAAGAGATTTGTAGGTCTGTCTTCTTCTTGTTGTGTTCTTTTGAATTGCAATGCCATAAAAATGGTGATAGGATCTAACAACGGGTAATGTGTTACCAAAAGTAGTAGGAAGAAGTTGGCTTTCGTCATCAATTAAAAGTTTTAGGACTGCATTCTCTTTGAGCACTACCATCTCTGGAAATGTTACTCTCGCATATCCACCATTTCGACAGTAAAAAGTTTTGGGCGTTCTGGAGGAATTTAACCCTTCGCTGACATTGCAAGGCATGCATACATTTCCAATAAGATCCCCATTAGTGCTTGTTTCATACTTCAAATATTTCTCGTTGCGAGCATTCAGGGCTACGATAACTTTATTATGAACGCACGCTTTCTTGACATACTTCATCTTCACTATTTCTGTGGTGGTGCTAGTAACGTTTGCATGGTTTTTTTTGCATAGAATCATCTTTGATCTTCTTGGTGATAATTTCTGCTAGTGGTCTTTTTATTTAAAAGAGCATTGCGGTTTCACTTTCTATTATGACATTATTTTTACATAGGTCGCTGTTTCAGCTCCTGGATATGATATGGCAGTTGATATTGATAGAAGAGTAGGCCCGTTTTCTTTTTGTTTTCTTTTGATGCTAGTATAAGAAAGATGGAGATAGGATATATCAACCGGCAACTTGTTACCAGGAATATTAGCAAGAAGTTGGCCTTCGTCGTCAACTAAAGTTTTAGACTAGAATTCTCTTTGAGCTCTATCATCTCTGGAAATGTTACTCTCGCATCTCCAATTTCAGTAATGTTGAGTATTTTCTGTATTCCGAAGGAATATAACTCCTTAGTGTAATGACAACGCTAAGGAGTTCAAAAATAAGGGGATTGATCATACAAAAAATGTTTTAAATTCTAAGTGACGTGAATTGCATTGGACCATCACATTCTAACAATTAAATGCTAAGACCCGCTTTTCAAATAAAAAACAGTGTCCAATTTTAGATTTAAAAGCTTCTTTGGGTGGGGGGATGAAAATGTCCTACGGGGTGATGAAGGGGGGGCACGTAGATGGTAGAGAAAGAGAAGTTGCGTAATGGCGTGATGGTGTGAGGTATTTTGGGGGCATCATGAAACACCTGGCCTGTGAAAGCATGAATGAATGGATTAAAAATATATTTTTTTTATCAAGAAATGTCAAGAAATGCTGTTCAAGCATCCTGGGGGTGATAAGGGGGCGCATGGATGGTAAGGAGGGAAGGATGTAGTTGCGTAATGGCGAGGTGGTATGAGGTGTTTTGAGGACATCAAGAAAAGGTTGGTCTGAGAAAACATGAATCAATGGATTTAAAATTATATTTTTATCAAGAAATGTCTGGTAATGCTGTTCAATTAAAAAGCACCGTTCAATTTTAGATTTATAAGCTTATTTTTTGTGGTGTTATAATCTCTTGATGTTTCATAGTTCATTTGGATCTTTTTCGTTGAAATGCAAGAGTTGGAATATTTCAGTAGTGTTTGTTGTGGTTTACCTAGTCACTGTTACATTCTCTTGTTTTTTCAAAGTTCATTTTTGGATCTTTTTCGTTGAAATGCAAGAGTTGGAATATTTCAGTATGTTTTGTCATGGTTTACCATATCACTGTTACATTTTCTTGATGTTTCAAAGTTCATTTTGGATATCTTTCATTGAAATGTAAGAGTTGGAATATTTCAGTAGTGTTTGTTGTGGTTTACCATCTCACTGTTCCATTCTCTTGATGTTTCAAAGTTCAATTTTGGATCATTTTCGTTGAAATGCAAGAGTTGGATTATCTCAGTAGTGTTTTGTCGTGGTTTATCTAGTCACTGTTACATTCTCTGGCTTTTTCAAAGTTCATTTTTTGATTTTTTCATTGAAATGCAAGAGTGGAATATTTTAGTAGTGTTTTGTTGTGGTTTAGCTAGTCACTAGTACATTCTCTTGATGTTTCAAAGTTCATTTTAGATCTTTTTCGTTGAAATGCAAGAGTTAGGTTATTTCAGTAGTGTTTTCTCGTGGTTTACCATCTCACTGTTCCATTCTCTTGATGTTTCAAAGTTCAATTTTGAATCTTTTTCGTTTAAATGCAAGAGTTGGAATATTTCATTAGTGTTTTGTCATGGTTTACTATGTCACTGTTACATTCTCTTGATGTTTCAAAGTTCATTTTGGATCGTTTTCTGGAAATGTAAGAGTTGGAATATTTCAGTAATCTTTTCCCGTGGTTTACCTTGTCATGTTTGTCGTGCTATACCATGTTACTGCTACATTCTCATGATTTTTCAGAGTTTATTTTGGATTTCTTTCATTGAAATGCAAGAGTTATATTATTTCAGAAATTACGAAAAAATTGTAAGTAACAAATTCTTTCTTGAATTTGCCCCCTGGATACACAATACAAACATTTTATTCAATAAATTAGTGCAAAATTCTAAGTATGTAACAAAATCTTTCTTGAATTCGCCGTTTGGATGCACAATACAGAAATTTAATTCAGGAATTTATGAAAAAAACTGTAAACAAACTCGTTCTTGAATTCGCTTCCTGGACAGACAATACAGCAATTTCACTCAAGAAATTATGAAAAAATTGTAAGTAAGTAAGTAACAAACTCTTTCTTGAATTCTCCTCCTGGATACACAATACAGACATTTCATTCAAGAAATTATAAAACAAAATTATAAATAAGTAACAAAATCTTTTTTGAATTCGCCGTTTGGATGAACAATACAGACATTTAATTCAGGAATTTATGAAAAAAAACTGTAAACAAACTCTTTCATGAATTTGCTTCCTGGACAGACAATATAGCAATTTCACTCAAGAAATTATGAAAAAATTGGAAGTAAGTAAGTAACAAACTCTTTCTTGAATTCTCCTCCTGGATACACAATACAGACATTTCATTCAAGAAATTATAAAAAAAATTGTAAGTAAGTAACAAACTCTTTCTTTAATTCACCTCTTGGATACACAATACAGATATTTTGTTCAAGAAATTATGAAAAATTGCAAATATGTAACAAACTCATTATTGCTTTCACCTCTTGGATAAATGATGCAGAAATTTCATTTAAGAAATTATGAAAAAATTCTAAGTAAGTAACAATCTCTTTATTGAAGTCCCCTCTTGGATACAGAATACGGAAATTTCATTCAAGAAATTATGAAAATATTTGTAAGTAAGAAACAAACTCTTTATTGATTTCACCTCTTGGATATACAATACAGATATTTCATTCAAGAAATTATGAAAAAATCGCAAGTAAGTAATAAACTCTTTATAGTTTTCACCTCTTGGATACACAATACGGAACTTTCATTCAAGAAATTATGAAAAAATTGTAAGTAAGTAACAAACTCTTTCTTGAATTCACCTCCTGGATACACAATACAGGAATTTCAATCATGAAATCATAAAACAATTGTAAGTAAGTAACAAACTCATTCTTGAATTCACCTCTTGGATGCACAATACAGAAATTTAATTCATGAAATTATGAAAAAAATTGTAAGTTAGTAACAAACTCTTTTTTGAATTCACCTCTTGAATACACAATACGGAAATTTCATTCAAGAAACTATGAAAAAAAAATTGTAAGTAAGTAAGTAACAAACTCTTTCTTGAATTCGCCCCAGGGGGCCTAGTGAGAGAGACATGCAAAAAGCTAGGTTCATTTTTTTTACTAAAGCAAGTGCTACCATCCATTTCAATTAAGGTATAGATGGCAGCACAACTGATTTTTCCTTCACCCGGGCACCTGCAGCCAACCTACAATACCATCCTTTTTTTGAAGTAACAGCATTCACGTTAGGTTCATTTAGGTTCACTTAGCGTGGCGCGCCACGCTAAGTGAACCTAAATGAACCTAAAGAATTTTTTCATAATTTCTTGAATGAAATTTCTGCATCGTGTATCTAAGAGGTGAAAACAATAATGAGTTTGTTACATATTTGCGATTTTTCATAATTTCTTGAACAAAATATCTGTATTGTGTATCCAAGAGATGAAATCAATAAAGAGTTTGTTACTTACTTACAATTTTTTTTATAATTTCTTGAATGAAATGTCTGTATTGTGTATCCAAGAGGAGAATTCAAGAAAGAGTTTGTTACTTACTTACTTACAATTTTTTCATAATTTCTTGAGTAAAATTGTTATATTGTCTGTCCAGGAAGTGAATTCAAGAACGAGTTTGTTTACAGTTTTTTCATAAATTCCTGAATTAAATTTCTGTATTGTGCATTCAAACGGTAAATTCAAGAAAGAGTTTGTTACTTACTTAGAATTTTGTTTTATAATTTCTTGAATGAAATGTCTGTATTGTGTATCCAGGAGGAGAATTAAAGAAAGAGTTTGTTACTAACTTACTTACAATTTTTTCATAATTTCTTGAGTAAAATTGTTATATTGTCTGTCCAGGAAGTGAATTCAAGAACGAGTTTGTTTACAGTTTTTTCATAAATTCCTGAATTAAATTTCTGTATTGGGCATCCAAACGGCGACTTCAAGAAAGATTTTGTTACATACTTAGAATTTGGTCATAATTTCTTTAATGAAATGTTTGTGTTGTGTATCCAGGGGGCAAATTCAAGAAAGAATTTGTTACTTACTTAGAATTTTTTCATAATTTCTGAAATAATCTAACTCTTGCATTTTAATGAAAGAAATCCAAAATAAACTCTGAAAAATCATGAGAATGTAACAGTAACATGATAATGCACGACAAGCATGACAAGGTAAACCACGGGAAAAGAGTACTGAAATGTTCCAACTCTTACATTTCAACGAAAAAGATTCAAAATGAACTTTGAAACATCAGGAGAATGTACCAGTGACATGGTAAACCACGAGAAAACACTACTGAAATAATCTAACTCTTGCATTTCACGAAAAAGATCTAAAATGAACTTTGAAACATCAAGAGAATTACTAGTGACAAGGTAAACCACAACAAAACACTACTGAAATATTCCAACTCTTGCATTTCAATGAAAAAAAAATCAAAAAATGAACTTTGAAAAATCAAGAGAATGTAATAGTGACTAGATAAACCACGCCAAAACACTACTGAAATAATCCAAATCTTGCATTTCAACGAAAATGATCCAAAATGAACTTTGAAACATCAAGAGAATGTAACAGTGACATGGTGAACCACAACAAACACTACTGAAATATTCCAACTCTCATATTTCAACGAAAGAAATCCAAAATGAACTTTGAAACATCAAGAGAATGTAACAGTGACATGGTAAACCATGAGAAAACACTACTGAAATAATCCAACTCTTGCATTTCAACGAAAAGGATCCAAATGAACTTTGAAACATAAAGAGAATGTAACAGTGGCATGGTAAACCATGACAAAACACTACTGAAAATATTCCAACTCTTACATTTCAACGAAAAAGATCCAAAAATGAACTAAGAAAAAACAAGAGAATGTAACAGTGACTAGGTAAACCACAACAAACACTACTGAAATATTCCAACTCTTACATTTCAAGGAATGAAAAATCTAAAATGAACTTTGAAACATCATGAGAATGTAACAGTGACTAGGTAAACCACAATAAACACTAATGAAATATTCCAACTCTCATATTTCAACGAAAGAAATCCAAAATGAACTTTGAAACATAAAGAGAATGTAGCAGTGACAAGGTAAACCATGAGAAAACACTACTGAAATAATCCAACTTTTACTTTTCAACGAAAAAGATCCAAAATGAACTTTGAAACATCAAGAGAATGTAACAGTGATATGGTAAACCATGACAAAACACTACTGAAATTTTCCAACTCTTGCATTTCAATTAAAAAAATTCAAAATGAACTTTGAAACATCATGAGAATGTAACAGTGACATGGTAAACCACAAGAAAACACTACTGAAATATTCCAACTCTTGCATATCAACGAAAAATATCTAAAATGAACTTTGAAACATCAAGAGAATGTACCAGTGACAAGGTAAACCACAACAAGAAACTTACTGAAATATTCCAACTCCTACATTTCAACAAAAAAAAATCCAAAATGAACTTTGAAACATCAAGAGAATGTAACAGTGACAAGGTAAACCACGACAAAACACTACTGAAATATTCCAACTCTTGCATTTAAACGAAAGAAATCTAAAACGAACTTTGAAAAATCAAGAGAATGTAAATGTGACAATGTAAACCATGACAAAATAGTACTGAAATAATCCAACTCTTACATTTCAACGAAAAAAAAACTAAAATTAACTTTGAAACATCAAGAGAATGTAAAAATGAGAAGGTAAACCATGACAAAACACTACTGAAATATTCCAACTCTTGCATTTCAACGAAAAGAATCCTAAATGAACTTTGAGACATCACGAGAATGTTACAGTGACAAGGTAAATCACGACAAAACACTACTGAAATATTCCAACTCTTGCATTTCAACGAAAAAAAAAAAATATAAAATGAACTCCGAAAAATCAAGAAAATGTAACAGTGACATGATAAACCAAGGCAAAATACTACTGAAATAATCCAACTCTTATATTTCAACGAAAAAATCCAAAATGAACTTTAGAACATCAAGAGAATGTAAGACTGACAAGGTAAACCACTATAAAACACTACTGAAATAATCTAACTCTTACATTTCAACAAAAAAATCTAAAATGAACTTTTGAAACATCAAGAGAATGTAACAGTGACAAAGTAAACCACGACAAAACACTACTGAAATAATCTAACTCTTGCATTTCAACGAAAAATATCAAAAATGAACTTTGAAACATCAAGAGAATGTAATAGTAACAAGTTAAACCACAATAAACACTACTGAAATATTCCAACTCTTGCATTTCAACGAAAAAAATCCAAAATGAACTTTGAAACATCAAGAGAATGTAACAGTGACAAGTTAAACCACTACAAAACAGTACTGAAATATTCCAACTCTTACATTTCAACAAAAAAAATCTAAATTGAACTTTGAAACAGCAAGAGAATGTAACAGTGACTAGATAAACCAAAACAAACACTACTGAAATACTCCAACTCTTACATTTCAACGAAAGAAACCCAAAATGAACTTTGAAAAATCAAGAGAATGTAATAGTGACAAGGTAAACCACGACAAAATACTATTGAAATATTCCAACTCTTACATTTCAACGAAAAAAATCTAAAACGAACTTTGAAACATCAAGAGAATGCAACAGTGACAAGGTAAACCACGACAAAACACTACTGAAATAATCTAACTCTTGCATTTCAACGAAAAAAAAAAATAAAAAATGAACTTTGAAACATCAAGAGACTATAACAGTGATAAGGTAAACCACGACAAAACACTACTGAAATATTCCAACTCTTGCATTTCAACGAAAAAGATCCAAAATGAACTTTGAGACATCAAGAGAATAACAGTGACAAGGTAAATTACGACAAAACACTACTGAAATATTCCAACTCTTGCATTGCAACGAAAGAAATATAAAATGAACTCTGAAAAATCAAGAAAATGTAACAGTGACATGGTAAACCATGACTAAACAGTACTGAAATAATCCGACTCTTACATTTCAATGAAAAAAATCCAAAATGAACCTTGAAACATCAAGAGAATTGAAGAGAGACAAGGTAAACCACTATAAAACACTACTGAAATAATCTAACTCTTACGTTTCAACAAAAAAAAATCTAAAATTAACTTTGAAACATCAAGAGAATGTAAAAGTAAAAAGGAAAACCACAACAAACACTACTGAAATATTCCAACTCTTGCATTTCAACGAAAAAAAATCCAAATCGAACTTTGAAACATAAAGAGAATGTAACTGTGACAAGGTAAACCACAACAAACACTACTGAAATATTCCAACTCTTACATTTCAACGAAAGAAAAATCCAAAAGGAACTTTGAAACATAAAGAGAATGTAACTGTGACATGGTAAACCACGACAAAATACTACTGAAATAATCTAACTCTTGCATTTCAACGAAGAAATCCAAAATGAACTTTGAAACATCAAGAGAATGTAACAGTGACAAGGTAAACCATGAGAAAACACTACTGAAATAATTCAACTCTTGCATTTCAACGTAAAAAATCAAAAATGAACTCTGAAAAATCAAGAGAATGTAACAGTGACTAGATAAACCATAACAAACACTACTGAAATAAACTAACTCAAACATTTCAAGGAAAGAAAAAATCTAAAATGAACTTTGAAACATCAAGAGAGTGTAACATTGACTAGATAAACCACAACAAACACTACTGAAATATTCCAACTCTTACATTTCAACGAATGAAAAATCTAAAATGAACTTTGAAACATCATGAGAATGTAGCAGTGACAAGGTAAACCTTGAGAAAACACTACTAAAATAATCCAACTCTTGCATTTCAACGAAAAGGATCCAAAATGAACTTTGAAACATCAAGAGAATGTAACAGTGACAAGGCAAACCACTACAAAACACTACTGAAATATTCCAACTCTTACATTTCAACAAAAAAAATCTAAAATGAACTTTGAAACAGCAAGAGAGTGTAACAGTGACTAGATAAACCACAAAAAACACTACTGAAATATTCCAACTCTTACATTTCAACGAATGAAAAATCTAAAATGAACTTTGAAAGATTATGAGAATGTAACAGTGAAAAGGTAAACCATGAGAAAACACTACTGAAATAATCCAACTCTTGCATTTCAACGAAAAGGATCCAAAATGAATTTTGAAACATCAAGAGAATGTAACAGTGACAAGGTAAACCACAACAAAACGCTACTGAAATATTCCAACTCTTGCATTTCAACGAAAGAAATCTAAAATGAACTCTGAAACATCAAGAGAATGTACTAGTGACAAGGTAAACCACAACAAAGGAGGCAGGGGGAGGGGGAGGGGTGAGGGTAGTGGGGCTCTTTGGGGCCCGGGGGCCTTTGGGGGCTCTGGGGGCATTTGGGAGCATGAGGGTCCTTTGGGGCTCGGGGGGCCTTTGGGGCCCGGGGGCCTTTGGGAACGTGGGAGGCCTTTGGGAGCCCGGGGGGCCTTTGGGGGCCCGGGGGCATTAGGGGCCAGATGGCCCTTTGGGGGCCCAGGGGGCCCTTTGGGGTTGGGGTAGGGGACCTCAAAACACTGTTCAAATGGAACTTGTGTATTATAACGACCATAGAGTTTCACCCCAAATCATCTTCTAAATCATCTTCTAAAATCATCTTCTAAAATGTCTCAAACTGTTTCGCCCAAATCATCTTCTAAAATGTCTCAAACGGTTTCTCCCCAAATCATCTTCTAAAATGTCTCAAACGGTTTCGCCCAAATCATCTTCTAAAATGTCTCAAACAGTTTCACCCAAATAATCCCTAAACGTAATTTCTGCGCGTTCCTTTGTTTTGGCATCCCTGCGCTGTCACATTTGAAATTCCCATGAAAAAATTTCCGCGTTAATCTCTTCATCTCTAAGGTGTTCTTGGTTACTCTATTAAGGCTTCGATAGAATATTAATTTATGGCTAAGTCTAATGACCTGAGAAGCCATATTTAAAAAATAGAATATTAATTTATCTCGGTCACTAAAGACCATTTATCCCTCAGACCTAAATATCAAAGAAGCCATATTGTTTCTTAATTCCCCTTTCACGGATCAATAATTCCCCTCGATTATGTAATCAATTTCCCAGAAATCTACTTCCCCTCTTGTCCTAGTCGATTATGCAATCAATTTCTCAGAAACCTGTCCCCCTTCGTGGATCAATAATTCATGAATAAATTATGTGTAATCAGCGTTAGACTCAATTATAGATGGCAGCACACGGTCCCCGTGGGAGTCGAAAGGACTTCCCTACTCACATCTAACCCCTTAGGTTGAGCCCACCCATCCATAATTTTAATATCATCCGACTTCTCCAATACCTGGTGTTGTCCTTCTTTATTTTCTGTTAGGATTGCCGAGACCTCCCCCTTAACCCAGCAATTGCAGTTGACAAAAATGGATCCCATAGAAAAATACTGTCTGCTAAAGCAGACTGAATTTTCAAATCATATAGCCTCTCTTCAATCCTTTTCTCCCTTTCATATTTCCTTAGTGTCGTGGTAAGAACAAACTATTCATCTTCAAATGGGAACTGAACAATAGTGTCTGCTGTCTAAGGCTGAATATTCGAACTGTACGGTCTTTTTAAAAATGTTTCCCCTTTTCTACTTTTTCTTAATTTGATAGATGAAATAAATAAATCGTCATTAGAAGGGAACTAAATTCTCACATCAGTTTTTTTTTTATCTCTGACACTGGGTTGCTTGGTCTTTTCCATCCCCCCAGCTCGTCAACAGGTTATCGAGCCCATCCCATAAAAAAGTCTTTTTAGACTTTCTTTTGAGAAAAATCACAAACTCTGCCATCTGCTGACTGATATCTCTTAAAATTTCCTAGTTGGTAATGAGGATAAACATTTAAGCGAGATAAATTATTTTCATACTGGGCTACAGAACTACGTATTCTCTTTATTTTCAGGATTTGACGACTGATGTGCCTCAATCTTTCGAAGCCGATCATTAGAGAAGTTATCTTGACGATTTAGAGGGTCCGTACCCCTCAATACTTGGAGCTTGTGTTTGGGTAACAGTTTTAACTTTCTCTGGCGCATTGGTTGTCTATGATGAGAAAACACTCTCGAAAGTTCCCTAACGAGCTTTTACTATTCCATCAAGGGTTAATTTAAATGCTTCGTGACGGTTCTCATGTTCTTCACTGTCTTTTTTCCTGCCTCCTATGCTTTCTTTACGGCCGTATAATGTTCACATTAACGCGGGGATAACTTGACTCTTTTTCCCCAAACTCGAAGATTTTCTTTTCTTTTTTCTTTTTTTAAGAGAAATCCAAATTTTAACTGAAATGAGAAAACAAGCTGTTTTCAAAATCTAGGGGTATCCTCATACCCTCCTCCTCCTGCTAATTGCCACGTCTTATGTGGGAAGTCTAGGTGAGGGAGAAAGTAAAACCGATATTTAATGTCCTTTTAACAAAATCAATGTTAACAAAATCATTTGAATTTTTAACAAAAATCATATTGTCTTCTTTAATTTCTTAGCCTAAATCAAACAATGATTTTTTTGCAAAGTTCTAAAAAGTAAATAAATAAAAGGAGCAAAAATTAATTTAAAAAATGAAGTTTTTCTTGTGGAAGCTGAGAACGAAGTTGAAATTTAGTTGAAGTTGAAGCTTATTTGAAGTTGAAGCTTAATTGAAGTTGAAGCTGAAATTCAAAATGAAAAAAATTATTGTTCTGCAGATTGAGCAAGATAAATCTATAAAAACTAGTTAAAAACAAAATGACTTGTGATAGTTTCCGATGCCTATAGAATTCTACGTAAATACTAGCGATTTACTGAAAACTGAGCTGGCTTGTGATTTCTTACATAATTATAATTGTTGACTAAAAGTTATTGATATCATATCCGGTGAAAGACAATTAAAGCCTTATAAATTAGTCTTCTATTTACTGCTGGCTACTTATGGAGTTTTCTTCTACTAATAGAACATTTTGTTTTTTTGGGGCTGTTTATATGTTTTCAGTAAAGCGTAATTTTAGAATTCTAAAGATACCAGGAAATATTACGAGCGTCTATTTGGAATAATTTTGTAGACACATATTGCGTAATCGATGAAACAATTATTTAGTTGGTTTTAAGTTTCGTCTTTGCTCTTTACTTCCGTGAGAATGTTTTTTTAATTAGTATGAGTTTAAAGCCAATAAAAAAGGTTATCCACCTCTTTTTGCGCCCCGTTTGAGGGACCCATGATCTCTACCTAGAATTGTTTATTGCATTGAGTTTCCACTGCTGTGAATTTTAAATCTACCAGACCCAAATAGAGGCTCAATTGGCTCAAGAGGCGATCCCTGAAAATTTGCAAGTTGATCACAACATATGTTTTTTTTATCAACTGACACCACCGTAAGTATCAAACAGTTCGTGGTAACGAACTGTAAGTAAGGAGCGATCTGGCACAATAATAACCGAAACTCTAAAAAACGGAATTTTGAAACCAATGGATACATCAAAAGAATCAAATTTTTATGCTGATTTCAAATATATAAGTTTCATCAAGTTTAGTCTTACCCATCAAGTTACGCGCCTGAAAAAATTTGCCTTATTTTCGAAAAAAGGAGAAAACACCCCCTAAAAGTCATAGAACTCTAATGAAAATCGCACCATCAGATTCAGCGTATCAGAGAACCCTACTATAGAAGTTTCAATCTTCTATCTCTAAAAATGTGGAATTTTGTATTTTTACCAGAAGAAAGATCACGGATGCGTGTTTATTTGTTTTGTTTTTGTTTTGGTTTTTTCCAGGGGTGATCGTATCAAACCAGTGGTCCTAGAATATCGCGGGAGGACTCATTCGAACGGAACTGAAAAGTTCTAGTGCCCTTTTTAAGTGACCAAAAAACATGGAGGGCAACTAGGCCCCCTCCAACGCTCATTTTTTCCCCAAAGTCATCCCACAGTTTCCCAATCAAAATTTTGAGATAGCCATTTTGTTCAGCATGGTCGGAAAATACAAAAACTGTGTCTTTGAGGATGACTTAATCCCCCACAGTCCTCGGGGGAAGGTCTGCAAGTTATGAACTTTGCCCAATGTTTACATATAGTATTGGCTATCGGAAATTATACGGAAGTTTTCAGGGACATTTTGTCTGGTAGTTGGGGGGGGGGGGGGTTACGTAGGATAATCTTTCCATGAAGAAAGTTTTCATTTGGGGAGGGGATATTGCTATGAAAGGGGCGCCGGGTTTCCCAGCTTTATTTAAAAAAAAACGGTCAAAAATTAAATAATAAAAAAAACAAGTTTTTCAAATGAAAGTAAGGAGCAACATCAAAATTTAAAACGAACGGAAATTATTACGTATATCATTGGGTTCGCCCCCTAGTCATTACCTTGCTCTTTACGCTAAAGCTTTTTTTGTACTTTCATCAGAGCTATTTATTCTAATTAACGGCCTTTGCAATTAACGGGTCATTCTTAAAGAATTGGAACAAAATTGGAATTTTATCATAAAGAGCGAGGTATTTACTAGAGGGCGAACCCCCTAATATACGTAATAAAAATATACGAATATAGAAGTTCGCTACGTACGTTAATTCGTAAGTTACGTCAGAACAAAATTTCGAGGAAGCCATTTAGCTAAAAAAAAAAAAAAGTAAAATTAATATGCAAATTTTGTTTTAATTATTCATGTACGGTGAGCCAAAATCAAAGCAGCATCAATTTAAAAACGTTCAGAAATTAAATAAAAGAAACAAGTTTTTTTAACTGAAAGTAAGGACTGACATTAAAACTTAAAACGAAAAGAAATTATTCCGTATATGAAAGGAGCTGTCCCCTCCTCAACGCCTCGCTCTTTACGCTAAAGTTTGACTCTGTCTCACAACTTTATTTATTAAAACGATAAAAAACTTTAGCGTAAAGAGCGAGGAGACAAATTTTTTAACTTTCAGTTAAAAAATTTGTTTTTTTTTATTTATTACACCAGAATGACGGCACAATCTTGCGTTACTTACAGTTCTTACAGTTCGTTACCACGAACTGTTTGATCAATGAAAACTGTCAAATTCCAAGTCAATCAAACAGTTCGTGGTAAAGAACTGTAAGTAAGGAGCGACCCGGCTCAGTAGTAACCGAAATTCTAAAAAACCGGAATTTTCATACCAATAGATAGATCAAAAGAATCAGATTTTAATGTTGATTTCAAATATATAAGTTTTATCAAGTTTAGGCCAGCCAGTCAAAAGTTACGCGCCTGAGAAAATTTGGCTGATTTTCGAAAAAAGGGGGAAAGGCTTCCTGAAAACTATAGAACCTTAATGAAAATCATACCCTCAGATTCAGTGTATCAGAGAAACTCTACTGTGAAGGTTTCAAGCTCCTATCTGCAAAAATGTGGAATTTTGCATTTTTTGCCAGAAAAAAGATCACGGATACATGTTTATTTATTGTTTTTTTTGTTTTGTTTTTTCCAGGGGTGATCGTATCGACCCAGTGGTCCTAGAATATCGTGGGAGGGCTCATTCAAATGAAAATTAAAAGTTCTAGTGCCCTTTTTAAGTAACCAAAATAAAATGGAGGGCAACTAGGCCCCTTCCACGCTCATTTTTTTCCCAAATTCACCCGATCAAAAATTTGAGATAGCCATTTGTTCAGCATGGTCGAAAATATAATAACTATGTCTTTTAGGATGACTTAATCCCCCAAAGTCACCGGGGGGATGGCTGAAAGTTATGAACTTTACCCAATGTTTACATATAGTATTGGTTATTGGGAAGTATACAGACGTTTTCAGGGGGGATTTTTTCTGTTAGTGGGGGAGGGTGGGTTGGGGGTTATGTGGTAGGATCTTTCCATAAAGGAAGTTTTCATGGGGGAAGGGACACTGCTATGAATGGGGCGCAGGATTTCACAGCATTATATTTAAAAAAAAACGATCAGAAATTAAATAAAAAAAAACAACAAGTTTTTCAACTGAAAGTAAGGAGCAACACCAAAACTTAAGCCGAACAGAATTTATTATGTATATGATGGTTTCGCCTCCTAGTCAATACCTCGCTCTTTAAGCCAAAGATTTTTTAGTACTTTCAAAAGAGCTATTTATTCTAATTAACGGCCTTTGTGATTAAGGGGTCATTTTTACAGAATTGGAACAAAATTTGAGCTTTAGCGTAAAGAGCGAGGTATTGACTAGGGGGCGAACTCCCTAATATATGTATTAAAAATATATGAATATAGAAGTCCGTTAGGTAAGTTAATTCGTTAGTTACGTATAATTATTACTAATAAAAACGTTCGTAAATGAAATTAAACAACTTTCGAGAAAGCCATTTAACCATGTAATAGAAAAATTAAAATGCAAATTTTGTTTTAATTATTCATGTACGGTGATCCAAAATCAAAACCTGTATTTGTTCAAAAACGTTCAGAAATTAAATAAAAAAAACAAGTTGTTTTAACTGAAAGTAGGGAACGACATTAAAATTTAAAACGAACTGAAACTATTCCGTATATGAAAGGGGCTGTCCCCTCCTCAACGCCTCGCTCTTTACACTAAAGTTTGACTGTGTCTCACAACTTTATTTTTTAAAACAATAAAAAACTTTAGCGTAAAGAGCGAGGAGTTGAGGAGGGGACGGCCCCTTTCATATACGGAATAATTTCAGTTCGTTTTATGTTTTAATGTCGTTCCTTACTATCAGTTAAAAAAAAACTTGTTTTTTTTTAATATCCATATAATACTTGAGAGCAGGGCCTAAGTAAGTCGCAAACTAAAAGTTATGTTCAATACCAATAGAAAAACTACATTCATGAATGTATTTATTGGAGAAAATAATAAATAAATATATAAAAAACCATTCAACAGTAATGAGGGCCAGTCCTTGCATAACTGCTTAGCATCAAACGAACTGGCAGAAACCAGTATAGTATCCATAGAGTGGCCAAGAGTAGGCCAGCTCACTGCTAATAAGGGTGTAAATCGGATAACACAAAAGAAGAATGATGTAGTATCGAATGCAAGGAAAATATTCCAATTAATGAAGACACAAGTAAAGAGACTAAAGAAAATATAAAGTAGTTTTTGTTACATGTCTAGTATTCCTGTCAAACGATTTTTTTTTTTGGCATTTTTTTCGTTGACTTCTTATTGACTTTTCTTTGCGTTTCGCTGATCTAATATTTCCTTTATCAATAGTTTTCCAATATCTCTCTAAATAGGTTTTGTAGCTCTTTTCAAGGATAAATAATATTCTTGTTACTGACTGCTGTGAAATTCGCGAGGAAAAAAGGGGCAAATCTTTCAGCCCAAAAAAGTTCGTTTTCTGCAGAATCTTCATAGAAGACGTCGATGAGATAAAAATGAAGATGCAGTTCCTTCTCTCATGGGAAAGTTCTACTAAAGAGGCAGAAAGGAATCTAAAGCGAAAGCTACTGATTCTTCCAGAAAGAAAAATATAAAAGTGAAACTTTTTGGGCATCAAGAATTGATTTAAGTAACAAGAGATATGATGGTTCGGGTGAAAAGATACCTCACCATTAGTGCATTTGTTTGTGTGTGTGTTACTGTTTACGTGTGTGTGTGTGTTTTAGTGTGTATGTTTCACATAAATAGTAGATATAATTCATGGTAGTAAATATAGTAATTGGATTTACTGTTGATGTCAAAAAATTTATTTGCCGATAGATATCACTGTTGTCATGATCAAAAGGTTTTATGATTACAATATTTTTGGAAAAGATGCAATGGGACCATTGTTAAATGTTTCAGCTAGAGCCATTACTTATAATATGAAAAGTTACTTCAGTGTAATTTTCCTAAACGAAAAAAAAACATTTCAATTTTTAGAAAAGTCTCCCGCAAAGATTTCTCTAAAAATTTAACAAGCGAAAACTACTCTTTTTTTTTATTCAATCTCAGAAAAGTCTTTATTAAACAGAGAAATGCAAATATGCTTAAACCCTCCCTCCATAACAAAACTGACTAACATCCACCTGAAAACTGGAGAATACCCCTCGATGACATCTCCTCCTAAATAAAAATCCTTGGTATGAGCTTTGAATTTTCAATCCATATATTTTATAATCCAATTTTTATAATAACAATATTGTTAGATAGGCGTATAACATGGATTTTCATCTTAGACATGTGTGTAGGTCGTATTTCGATAAAGCACCAAACGGAAAAAGAATTATATGGAATAAAAAATTACAAAATGTCAAGAAAATCATAAAAATTGCGAAATGCCCATTAGAGAGTTGGCCTCTAGGCCCTTCTCAGTCTAACTTTATTCCTGATTCAGGCTTCTAAAATCCAGACACTTCATCATCAGTCTATAGGGCCCCACAGGTAGGCCTGGATTTACCAATAGGTCCATTAGGCCCGGGCCTATGGGCGCACAATGCATGGGGGCGCAATAAATTATCACTGAGTGATTTTTTTCCAGACAAAACTGGACTGATATAATTTAACAGAAAGGGGATTTTAAAATAATACAGAAATTCCTAGGCCACTTACGAAGTGGCAGGTGTCTCCAAGAATGGCAGCTGAGAGATCGGTATCACCCCTCTCTTTCATTATTTTTGGCTCATCAGTTGCCTTTGCTTCTACTATCCCCGAATTTTCGGAAATAACCCCGAAAATCTTGCAAAACAGAGCGACAAAAACGCTTAGGCCTAAAAGCGTCAAAGCTTTAGATCCGGCCCTACCCACAGGAAACTTGGGCATAAGAATTTATTCTGTTTTCTATTCCACGTTCGCTCAAGGAATTCAGCTTTGATAGAAACTACGCATACTTTCAATATCAAACAAAAATCTATCAGCGTTAGATAGGTTAAAAATAAGTCTTATTTTCTTATCTTTTATCAAAAATCCTAAATACTACTGAAAAAGTAAGAGAATTCCTGTCAATCTCTTTCACATTTGAGACCATTCATGAAAATACTTTCCTACGAAAACTTTTCCACCAAATAACTACCAAACTTTTTCGTTGTCAGAAATCAGAACATTTACATCACATTCTTAACGTATTTAAGACAATTTAGCTAAAACTCTCCATCTTCTTTGCTTGGCAACTGACGACAAAAAATAGAAATTCTCATATGATTTTTACTTTGTCTTCAAAACTCAAGAATGATCGAACACTGTCGGATGGATTTTTAATTGCCCTTATTTTGAAAGGGAGATTGTTTTTGCAACTTACATCTTACAAAACATACCATGTTTTGAATTCGTGGCCAAATTAGCTAGTGAAGTATCTTGTTCGCTTGTCGTATAATCGATTCTTTTAGCTATTAAAGTCATTATGAGCTTCTGCACATATTGAATAAAAGGCTTTATTGATAAAAACAGGGACTTCATACTTGACCTAAATTGAAATAGAAAATGGAAAAAAGGAATTCATGATCTGGGAGACCAAATACGGCAAACTGTAACAATTTATCTCTATCAGCTTCAAATGTACCTTTTTACAGGATTTGGCCGAACGAAGGGCCATTAGATCCAGCACTTTAAAAGACTTCATCTAAGTTCGTACAGTTTAAAGGGTAGTATACCGGCAATAGATGTCACAATTCAAACAAACACGCCTTACAATTCAAACAAACATCTGTAATACCATGGTAAAGTTACTTAGGGGGCTGGATCTCTCGCCCCAGAGTAATCATTGAACAAAAACATTATCCTGAATACTGCGAACTTACTGGGATATTCCAATGTTAATCTTCTACTTCGCTTTTTGACAGAGGAATCAGTAAAAATTAAAGATCTGCTTCCTTAAACTGAATTTTTTTTTTTTTTTTTTTTTTTATGACTTGTGTGACTTATCTTTTTGTCCGCCGAATTCAATAAAACTTAGTAAAATTAGGCCCCTTCCCCCCGGCCGGATTTCTGCGTGTTTTGATATGCATTAGCCAAAGTATTAGAATTGGCTTAAAAAGAGCGACACGTCTTACAAAGTTTTTTTCGCCCGCTTCACATAAGACGGATGATTTTAGAAAGTTGGGAGAGAGCTCATTTGATCGGACGTTCTAGTCCTATTTTGGGGAGCTGAAACGGATCGAAGAATGTCCATCCGCAATTTCTTAGCCCTTTGTGCCTTCAACAGCCGCTTCAGCCCCACGTTGCATTCGATTAGAATATCAGGCTATAGTAGCCATCTTATTTAGAACGATCAAAAAATCCATTCAGCGTCCCTTCCAATGGGACATGGTCAAAGCTGCCATCGGAACAGGGACCCTAAACTGTTTCAAATAACTTTTATAAGACAGAGGCTTCAAAGACATATCTTTGTCAACACAATTGTGTTGATCTTAGTCAACGACCAAAAAAAAAAGTTTTTTTAACTGAAAGTAAGGAGCGACATTAAAACTTAAAACGAACAGAACTTTTTCCGTATATGAAAGGGGCCGCTCTTTACGCTAAGGTTTTTTATTGTTTTAAAAATTAGAGTTGTGAGGAAGAGTCAAACTTTAGCGTAAGAGCGGGGCGTTGAGGAGAGGACAGCCCTTTTCAAATACGGAAAAAATTCTGTTCGTTTTATTTTTAATGTCGCTCCTTACTTTCAATTGAAAAAGACTTGTTTTTTTTATTTAATTTGTGAACGTTTTTGAATTAATGCAGGTTTTCAATTTGGCTCACCGTACATGAATAATTAAAACGAAATTTGCATATTAATTTTACTTTTTTTAAACTAATAATAACCTTATAATAACCTAAGTTTGATTTTTTTTTCCAATTGCTTAAAGTGACTCCTCAATCATAAAGGATGTTTAATTAGAATAATAACCTCTTTTAAAAAATAAAAAATAAATTTAAGCGCAAGAGTGAGCTATTGAGGAGAGGCAGCCGTCTTATATACGTAGTGTTTTCTGTTCGTTCTAAGTTTTAATGTTACGTCTTACTTTTAGTCGAAAATACTTGCTTTTTATTTAATTTCTGATCATTTTTAAATAATGTCGGGAAATCCAGCTCCCCCTCCATCGAAAATTCCCTTCCCCCAAGAGAAAATTTTCCATGTAAAGATTCTCCAATAAAAGTCACCTGTTGAGCAATTCTCAAATGACTAAAATGAACGAAAGAAAAGATCTGTAAAGATATACATAATAATTTATGTTTGTTTTAAGTTTTAATGTTATTCCTTACTTTCAGTTGGAAAAAAATGGTTTTTTCTTATTTAATATCAACCGCAAGCCGAAGACATAGAATATCTTTGGTTTATTATCACATAAAAATCATAGTTATGAATAGACCCCGGCGCCGCGCCGGCGGATCGACCGAACGCCGCCGACGAGAGGCCCGGTCGAACGCCGCCGAAGTGTCGTAACGCCGCTGGCGTGCCGCAGGTGCGCCACCGCCAAAAGAGGTGGCGGCGTTCGGTCGACTATAAATTAATTTTGCGGCAATTCTTTATTGCGTCAACCGCAAAGTCGGAACTTTTCCTTCTCGTGTGGTTTAGTATTTTGATTTTCCTGATCAGAAATCAAGCAGGGCTTGCACTATCCCCGAACTTTCGGGTATTTCCCCGAAAATCTACGCGTCACCCCGAAAAAAAATTTGGTTCCCCGAATCCCCGAAAATCATGCAATCACGGTGCCGCCCCTAGCGATTTATCAGCAGTGACATTCCCTGCCAAATATTACTTTGCATACCATAATTCTTCACTACTCTCTTGTTCATTAATTTTCGTCTCTTTTGTTACTTTGCATAAAAACCAGACAAATGCAATATGCAATTGCAAATATTGCAATATACACAGTTCTTCATATGTTAACGAAAAACAGTATCGTCTTTATGAAATGAGTTTAAATCATTTCGAATATAGTTTCCCAATCGCTATTTCTAACATCGTTCGTAGTCAAGAATTTTATTTTCAAGCTGAATAGAACTATAGAACGAATTCAATACTATACACCTTCAGCCTTCAGTTGGATTTTGAAATTGACAGCCGAAAGATTGTTTCTACAGCTGAATTGTAAGTTTGCATTTTTTTTATTTTTTTTTGCTGTTTTTAGATCACATTTTCTTAATGTTTAATGCTCAATTGTTGAACGCCGGATAGAAAATACAATCTTCTTTCTGAAACTTTTTTACCCCCTGAGAATGATTAAAGAAAATTCAATCTTCTTTCTGAAAATCCCTCCCCCTAAAAAAAACCCTTCTATTGAGACAAAATTTAGTTGTAGACTAAGCTATGTACAAGGTTGAGGAATTAAATATTGAAACGGAAGTTACCCCCAAAATATGATTCATAAAAAAATTCTAAGTTATTGCCTTATAGGGGGGATAGGGGCTATAATTTTTAAATGATAATATCTCATTTTTTTTATTGAAAGTAGGGATGCCAAAAAGATAATTATTTTTTTCATTTAAAGTGGAGACAGAAGAAAACGATATCAAATTCCCTGGGAAACCACTGAAATATTTTGATAGACCCAGGGCCCCCCATTAAGACTTGTTCATTGTCTTGGGTATTTTGCGATTTCTCACAGGCTACTGGCCTAATTTGACTGTCGTGTGTGCTCCCTTTTAATTAGATTCTTTGGATCTTATTGACTGCCACGGCGAATCTATGACTCAGTTTTCCAATAATTAGAGGTATATGTGAATAATTTCGACATTTTTGTTGTTGTCTTAATACCCCTTTACTCATACCCTCAATTTTTTTTTCAAGGAACACTAAGCTGTTTTATCGTTATTTTGCATTTTTGTTTGAACCATATAGTGACCTAGTTAATTATTAAGTAACTTATTTTTCTAATGAAAGCTGAGACGGTATCCTATTAAGGTGGTATCCAGAAGGGGGGGGGTATTTCATTTAAATGATAATGGCTAGAAATTTTTTTATTGAAAGCAGGGATCCCAAAAAGTTAATTTTTTTTTATTTAAACCAGATACGGCATTTTATGAAGGTGGTATCCAGAGGGTGGGGGTAGTGAGCTATCATATTTAAATGTTAATACCTCAATTCTTTTTGAAAGCAGGGGTGCCAATAAGTTAATTATTTTCTGTAAAGCAGAGACGGTATCCTATCAAGATAGTATCCATAGGGGGGGCATAGGAAGTTATTATATTTAAGTGATAGTACCTTGATTTTTTTTTTATTGAAAGCAGGGATGCCAAAAAGTTGAAAAGTTGACAAAAATTAACAAGATTTTCGTGAGTAAAGGGGCATATGCGTCCAACCCGTTTTTTTTTTTTTTTTTTTTTTTTTATTGATGAAACGGGTTTAACTTGAAAACATTCATTCAGAAGTACCAGGCAGATTCACACTAAAACGAATTGGTGTGACAAAAGCGATATCGACATCCCCACCTAACGTTGCGCTCGAGTGACAATGGCGCCCTTGGTCCAGTGCCCAAGTTACATTAAAAGGCCGGGTCATAATAAAAGCTTTCAGTTTGGGAGGTTCAAGGATGAGTATTTGACAGTCTTATCACCTCAGAGTACTAGATGTTGCAACGCTCTTACGCATCTACAGTGGTTTAAAAAATTCGATCACCCCACAAATGATGACCAAAAAAATGCACAAATATAACAAATGTTACATTTGGAAAATTATAACACTTTTTTCAAAGCTTTTGAGAAAAGCAAAAAAGGCTAAATACCCCTAACTATGCTTGAAAGCTATTTTAAAAAGAAACTCTTTGGAGATTTCCATGGAAATAACCATAGCAGAAGCTTTGAGCCTAGGTGGGAATCAAAGAGGAGTCTTTGAGTATTTTGACCACAGGTGACTTATTTTTGCGACTTCCTTAAATTTGGTAATTTTTGTGAGCGTTTGGAAATCAAAGCTTAAACTCAATAACTGATACTAAGTGTCCTAACATTTTGCTTGGATTAAAAGTGACGAACTAGGATGAAAATCTCAACATCTTCCTGGAGCTACTTCAGTCTGCATATTATTTCATTTAATTACATTTAAAACGGATGAGCTTTTCATTTTTTTACCAGAAAATAGCTGGCATTTAATTTTCTTCATACCGAATAAACCATTAAGTGTTTTTTGTTTCATTGTAATTGAAATGTTCTCATGTGAAGTGTTCATCATGTATTTTTCAATTTGATAAATTTACTCCTTTTAGATGCAGTTTATAATTTGACTGATATTAGGTATTTATCAATTTATAATTTGGAATGAATCCCGAAAAGAAAAAAACGAATAATATCCAAACGAGCAGCCAAAAGCAATAAAAAAGCAACAGTTCAACCTTAGCCTACATGACATATTCTATAAAGAAACCAAAAAACTTAAAAAGCATTTTTTTTGAAATTGTAATTAACAACCAGTTTTTAATACAAGAAGTCTTTTTAAAAATCCAAAAGAACAAAAAAAAAAAAAAACAATCAATATCAAAGTCGCCCATTTCAATTGTTTTAAAGGTGACAAAACAGATATAGGCAAAGGTCATTGTGAAAAAATTAAGCTTCTAAGTTCAAAGTTATATTCAAAGTTTTTACCCAGATAACTGACGAATTTTGTGATACGGTATTTGAATTTTTGTATGCAGTAATGCTCGATGAAAAAAACTACTAATTTTGATAATTATTTATGGTAAGAATACATAGCTAATAGATACTTCAACTACTCGTATTATGCAAGGGTTCTGAAACGCCACAGCCATTTCGTGTCTACTACATTTCTACTTCTCTTGATGAATAACGAAGAAGACCAGTTTCCAGCCAGCGACTTGTGAATTTTTGAACTCATGAATAGGCTCGAATCTGTTGTAAATTTAAGCTGTGATTTGAGAAAGACTGTTGAAAACATTAATGTTTGCGGTCAACATTAATCACGCCGGCGGCGCGCCGCCGACATATTACCGGCGGCGTGGCGGGGCGTGCTGTTTTTGGCCCCGCCGGTCTTCCCTCATCTGCGCAGCGCCGGGGTCTAGTTATGAAGCTGCTTAAGGTAAAATTAAATGCTATGATTGGCCGGAAAATTTACACGAACAAATTATTGCTTATATCGGCAGTAGTAACCAAGGTTCCATTTTGCGCGAAGCTATAGCAATTCCCATGTTATTTGCTCACAGGTATAGGACCATGCTATTTGCGTACGCTATTTGGGGTTATTGACTTGCAGATCTGGTTTGGTGGGCATAATCTGGTTTGATGGGTATAGTCTGGTTTGGTGGGTATAGTCTGGTTTAGTTTTTCAAAGAGAGTGAGTATTTGACATTTTTGCAAAAAGGGATAATGAGATTCGCAAATTGGACACTATGAACGATATTAATTAATGTTTTGAATAATAGGATTGTGAATGATGCTTTACCTTTCCGATGTGGTCTGTATAATACACAAGTGATGTTTGATAAGTATTGTCAATTTAAAATAGGATCTAACGTTCCCTACGTTCCCCCATTTCTGAGGGCAGGGAGGGGGGGGTCAATTTTGGAGGGAAAATCAAAAATACTCAGAATCGAAAATAAAGCGTGATCTGCCTCAAGGGGAAGGCTCAGAGGCCCTTCTTTCCCCCATTTCTGAGGGCAGGGGAGGGGGGAGGGGGTCAATTTTGGAGGGAAACCCAAAAATACTCAGAATCAAAAATAAACGGGATCTGCCTCAAGGGCAAGGCTCAGAGGCCCTTCGTTCCCCCATTTCTGAGGGCAGGGGAGGGGGGGGGGTCAATTTTGGAGGGAAAACCAAAAATACTCAGAATCGAAAATAAATGGGATCTGCCTCAAGGGCAAGGCTCAGAGGCCCTTCATTCCCCCGTTTCTGAGGGCAGGGGAGGGGGGAGGGGGTCAATTTTGGAGGGAAAACCAAAAATACTCAGAATCGAAAATAAATGGGATCTGCCTCAAGGGCAAGGCTCAGAGGCCCTTCGTTCCCCCATTTCTGAGGGCAGGGGAGGAGGGAGGGGGTCAATTTTGGAGGGAAAACCAAAAAAATACTCAGAATCGAAAATAAATGGGATCTGCCTCAAGGGCAAGGCTCAGAGGCCCTTCGTTCCCCCATTTCTGAGGGCGGGGGAGGGGGGAGGGGGTCAATTTTGGAGGGAAAACCATAAGGATCTGCCTCAAGGGAAAGGCTCAGGGGCCCTTCGTTCCCCCATTTCTGAGGGCAGGGGAGGGGGGAGGGGGTCAATTTTGGAGGGAAAACCAAAAATACCATGTCTGATTCTTTTTGTTTGCATGTCCGGGTTGGTGTTTGCAAGTCCAAGTTGGGTTTTCAGACCTACGTTTTTTAGATTTTCGTGGGTGTTTGGTTCCCGGGGTTTATTATTTGAGAAGTTAACTTTAGTATTTCGTGATTTGACGTGCCTGAAATCATGAATTAGAATAGTTAATTAGCTGTTTGGGTTTTCAGACCTAGTTTTTTAGATTTTCGTTGGTGTTAGGTTCCTGGGATTTATTATTTGAGAAGTTAGCTTTAGTATTTCATAGTTTGACTTGCCTGAAATCATGAATTAGAATATTTAATTGGCTGTTTGGGGATTTTCAGACCTAGGTTTTTTAGATTTTCGTGTGTGTTTGACTCCTGGGGTTTATTATTTGAGAAGTTAACTTTAGTATTTTATGGTTTTACGTGCCTGAAATCATGAATTAGAATAGTTAATCAGCTGTTTGGGTTTTCAGACCTAGTTTTTTTTATGATTTTCGTGGGCGTTAGGTTCCTGGGATTTATTATTTGAGAAGTTAGCTTTAGTATTTCGTAGTTTGACGTGCCTGAAATCATGAATTAGAATATTTAATTGGCTGTTTGGGGATTTTCAGACCTAGGTTTTTTAGATTTTCGTGTGTGTTTGACTCCTGGGGTTTATTATTTGAGAAGTTAACTTTAGTATTTTATGGTTTTACGTGCCTGAAATCATGAATTAGAATATTTAATTAGCTGTTTAGGGTTTTCAGACCTAGGTTTTTTAGATTTTCGTGGATGTTTGACTCCTGGGGTTTATTATTTGAGAAGTTAACTTTAGTATTTTATGGTTTTACGTGCCTGAAATCATGAATTAGAGTAGATAATTACCTGTTTAGGGTTTTCAGACCTAGGTTTTTTAGATTTTCGTTGGTGTTTGTTTCCTGGAGTTTATTATTTGAGAAGTTAACTTTAGTATTTCATGGTTTGACGTGCCTGAAATCAAGAATTAGAATAGTTAATTAGCTGTTTGGGTTTTCAGACCTAGTTTTTTAGATTTTCGTGGGTGTTAGGTTCCTGGGGTTTATTTTTTGAGAAGTTAACTTTAGTATTTCGTGATTTGACGTGCCTGAAATCATGAATTAGAATAGTTAATTAGCTGTTTGGGTTTTCAGACCTAGGTTTTTATATTTTCGTGGGTGTTAGGTTCCTGGGATTTATTATTTGAGAAGTTAACTTTAGTACTTCATGGTTTGACTTGCTTGAAATCATGAATTAGAATATTTAATTGGCTGTTTGGGGATTTTCAGACCTAGGTTTTTTAGGTTTTCGTGGGTGTTTGTTTCCTAGAGTTTATTATTTGAGAAGTTAACTTTAGTATTTTGTGGTTTTACATGCCTGAAATCATGAATTAGAATAGTTAATTGGCTGTTTGGGGATTTTCAAACCTAGGTTTTTTAGGTTTTCGTGTGTGTTTGACTCCTGGGGTTTATTGTTTCAGAAGTTAACTTTAGTATTTTGTGGTTTTACGTGTCTGAAATCATGAATTAGAATAGTTAATTAGCAGTTTAGGGTTTTCAGACCCAGGTTTTTTAGATTTTCCTGGGTGTTTGTTTCCTGGAGTTTATTATTTGAGAAGTTAACTTTAGTATTTCATGGTTTGACGTGCCTGAAATCATGAATTAGAATAGTTAATTAGCTGTTTGGGTTTTCTGACCTAGTTTTTTAGATTTTCGTGTGTGTTAGGTTCCTGGGGTTTATTATTTGAGAAGTTAACTTTAGTATTTCGTGGTTTGACTTGGCTGAAATCATGAATTAGAATATTTAATTGGCGGTTTGGGGATTTTCAGACCTAGGTTTTTTAGGTTTTCGTGTATGTTTGACTCCTGGGGTTTATTATTATTTGAGAATTTAACTTTAGTATTTTGTGGTTTTATGTGCCTGAAATCATGAATTAGAATAGTTAATTAGCTGTTTAGGGTTTTCAGACCTAGTTTTTTTAGATTTTCGTGGGTGTTTGATTCCTGGGGTTTATTATTATTTGAGAAGTTAACTTTAGTATTTCGTGGTTTGACGTGCCTGAAATCATGAATTAGAATAGTTAATTAACTGTTTGGGTTTTCAGACCTACGTTTTTTAGATTTTCGTGGGCGTATCTGATGAAATAATTTAGGTCGTATGATCAGTTTAACTTATTTTTTAATGCAGTAGTTTTTCAGTAAGGACATTCGATATCCTAAAAGTGTTTAATTCAAACTTTTACCTTGACCATTGATGTTGTTAGCAGAATTTCAAAAGGATCATTTATGAGTGCTGGCGTATCTGATGAAATAATTTAGGTCGTATGATCAATTTAATTTTTTTTAATGTAGTAGTTTTTCAGTAAGGACACTCGATATCCTAAAAGTGTTTGATTCAAACTTTTACATTGAAGTAAGTAAGTAACAAATTCTTTCTTGAAGTCACCTCTTGGATACACAATACAGAAATTTCATAAAAGAAATTATGAAAAAATTGTAAGTAAGTAGCAAATTCTTTCTTGAATTCACCTGCTGGATAAACAAAAAGACATTTCGTTCAAGAAATTATGACAAAATTCTAAGTAAGTAACAAACTCTTTATTGTTTTCACGACTTAGATACACGATGTAGAAATTTAATTCAAGAAATTATGAAAAAATTCTCAGTAAGTAAGAATTTCTTTCTTGAAGTCAACTCTTGGATACACAATACGGAAATTCCATTCAAGAAATTATGAAAATATTTGTAAGTAAGTAACAAACTCTTTATTGATTTCACCTCTTGGATATACAGTACAGATACTTCATTCAATAAATTATGAAAAAATCGCAAGTAAGTAACAAACTCTTTATTGTTTTCACCTCTTGGATATACAATACGGAAATTTCATTCAATAAATTATGAAAATTTGTAAGCAAGTAACAAACTCTTTGAAGTCACCTCTTGGATACACAATACAGAAATTTCATAAAGAAATTATGAAAAAATTGTAAGTAAGTAGCAAATTCTTTCTTGAATTCACCTGCTGGATAAACAAAAAGACATTTCGTTCAAGAAATTATGACAAAATTCTAAGTAAGTAACAAACTCTTTATTGTTTTCACGACTTAGATACACGATGTAGAAATTTAATTCAAGAAATTATGAAAAAATTCTCAGTAAGTAATAATTTCTTTCTTGAAGTCAACTCTTTGATACTCAATACGGAAATTTCATTCAAGAAATTATGAAAATATTTGTAAGTAAGTAACAAACTCTTTATTGATTTCACCTCTTGGATATACAGTACAGATACTTCATTCAATAAATTATGAAAAAATCGCCAGTAAGTAACAAACTCTTTATTTTTTTCACCTCTTGGATATACAATACGGAAATTTCATTCAATAAATTATGAAAATTTGTAAGCAAGGAACAAACTCTTTCCTGAAGTCTCCTCTTGGATACACAATGCAGAAACTTCATTTAAGAAAGTATGAAAAAATTGTAAGTAAGTAAGTAAGTAACAAATTCTTTCTTGAATTCGCCTCTTGGATAAACAAAAAAAGTCATTTCATTCAAGAAATATGACAAAATTCTAAATAAGTAACAAACCCTTTCTTGAATTCGCCATTGGGTTACACAATACAGAAATTTAATTCAGGAAACTATGAAAAACATTGCAAACAAACTCTTTCTCGAACTCGCTTCCTGGACAGACAATACAGCAATTTCACTCAAGAAATTATGAAAAAATTGTAAGTAAGTAGCAAACTGTTTCTTGAATTCTCCTCCTGGATGCACAATACAGATATTTCATTCAAGACATTATAAAAAAAATTGTAAGTAAGTAACAAACTCTTTCTTGAATACACCTCTTGGATATCCCAATACGGAATTTTCATTCAAGAAATTATGAGAAAATTCTAAGTAAGTAACAATCTCTTTCTTGAAGTCCCCTCTTGGATACGCAATACGATACGGAAATTTCATTCAAGAAATTATGAGAAAATTCCAGGTAAGTAACAATCTCTTTCTTGAAGTCCCCTCTTGGATACACAATACGGATATTTTATTCAAGAAATTATAAAAAAAGGAAAGTAAGTAACAAACTCTTTATTGATTTCAGCTCTTGGATACAAAAAAAGACATTTCATTCAAGAAATTATGACAAAATTCTAAGTAAGTAAAAAAACTCATTCTTGAATTCGCCGTTTGCATGCACAATACAGAAATTATACATTCTTAGACCACACTGGCTATACATGACAAACGAAACTCAGAGAAGAGAGAAAGTAACAAAATGAAAAATAAAATCAAAAAGGGTGAAAAAACGAGGATTTTGTCAGCCAGCGAACCATGAAGAAGACAAAATATAAGCAAATATTTCGACAAGGACCTCCGCCAAGTCGTCCTCAGTGCTAAACAAAAACAAAAAAGAGAAGAAAAAAAAAACAAGAATCTAACCTTTCGAAGTTTCCTGTACAAAGACAGAATAGACACTGAATAAAAAACCAGGCAGGAATCAATGAAAATGAAATTTACCAAGATGATTGTGTAAGGATCTTTTGTCTTGCATTAATTTTGGCTGGTCTACAATTTCGGTTTTCATTAGATATGCAAATAGGTTCTTTTAAGTTTTTTTCGGGTGAAAATATTGATTGAGTCCTTCAAGATTAAACTGTCGTAAATTGGGCTTAATGAAATATCTCCAGTATCTCTATTTATTGCTAAATTTTGGTTCATATATTTTTTTATCTCAATTATCTCCTTAAAAGTTTGTGGTACGCCATTAGCAGTTGATATTAAAGTTGCCTCGTCAAACAGAACTAGATGGGTCGGGTTTACGAAAATATGCGAAGCCAATGCCGAATCAAAGTTGTCATTGTTATTTTTTAATCTCAGGGACTTGTCTATTGAAATTTTGTGCTCATGCAAACGTTCACCTAGTTGTTGATGGGTTCTACCAATGTAAAATTTCCACAAGAACACGGGATTCTGTAGACACCACTACCCGAAACTTGATACATCCCGAAACTTGGCGATAAACTTAGAAAAATTTTAAATAAACATAATCTTTCTGTTTCTTTCAGAACCGAACAAAAGGTTGAACATTTTTTTAACTCAGGAAAGGATAAAACAGACCCTGTACTGGGTAGTGGTGTCTACAGAATCCCGTGTTCTTGTGGAAAATTTTACATTGGTAGAACCCATCAACAACTAGGTGAACGTTTGCATGAGCACAAAATTTCAATAGACAAGTCCCTGAGATTAAAAAATAACAATGACAACTTTGATTCGGCATTGGCTTCGCATATTTTCGTAAACCCGACCCATCTAGTTCTGTTTGACGAGGCAACTTTAATATCAACTGTTAATGGCGTACCACAAACTTTTAAGGAGATAATTGAGATAAAAAAATATATGAACCAAAATTTAGCAATAAATAGAGATACTGGAGATATTTCATTAAGCCCAATTTACGACAGTTTAATCTTGAAGGACTCAATCAATATTTTCACCCGAAAAAACTTAAAAGAACCTATTTGCATATCTAATGAAAACCGAAATTGTAGACCAGCCAAAATTAATGCAAGACAAAAGATCCTTACACAATCATCTTGGTAAATTTCATTTTCATTGATTCCTGCCTGGTTTTTTATTCAGTGTCTATTCTGTCTTTGTACAGGAAACTTCGAAAGGTTAGATTCTCGTTTTTTTTTCTTCTCTTTTTTGTTTTTGTTTAGCACTGAGGACGACTTGGCGGAGGTCCTTGTCGAAATATTTGCTTATATTTTGTCTTCTTCATGGTTCGCTGGCTGACAAAATCCTCGTTTTTTCACCCTTTTTGATTTTATTTTTCATTTTGTTACTTTCTCTCTTCTCTGAGTTTCGTTTGTTTAATACAGAAATTTCATTCTATGGGACCTCTACACGTGATTAAACACGTTTTGAAACTACATGCTATTTGCTTGCCTTTCCTTGGTACCTTTCCAAACGAGCGGGGATTCCCCACTGGTTCCTACACATTGCAAAAAAGTGAGCAGTACGAAAACTCCACGTTTTCAACCAGACTGGTTTTTAGACAACACCCATTTTTTTTAGGGGTCAATCAGAGACAGCGGAGATTGCTCAATATACGATAACTTGATTGATGATTGGTTACACACCGCAACGGCGCATACATAGTGAGAGAGACATGCAAAGTCGACATAGCTTTATTTCATTTTTTAAGGTTAATTTAGACGAGGTTACGTGCGCGCACGTAACCTCGCACGTTTTTTGCAATGTGTAGGAACCAGTGGGGAATCCCCGCTCGTTTGGAAAGGTACCAAGGAAAGGCAAGCAAATAGCATGTAGTTTCAAAACGTGTTTAATCACGTGTAGAGGTCCCATAGAATGAAATTTCTGTATTTCTGTATTCTGTATATCTACGTGCGCGCACGTAACCTCGTCTAAATGAACCTTAAAAAAATGAAATAAAGCTATGTCGACTTTGCATGTTGATTTCATGACATTATTTTAGGTTTTTTTTTATTTACTGACCTTCAGTTGTTGTGATTTTAAAAGTTCCTCTTTTATTTCAACCAATCGTGTTTAACAAAAAAAAACGGAATTATTTACTGATCTTCAGTTGTTTTGATTTTAAAAGTTCCGCTTTTATTTCAACCAATCGTGTTTAACAAAAAAAAAACAGTGGAATTATTTACTGACCTTCAGTTGTTGTGATTTTAAAAGTTCTGCTTTTGTTTCAACCAATTGTGTTTAACAAAAAAAAACAAAGGAATCATTTACTGATCTTTAGTTGTTGTGATTTTAAAAGTTCCGCTTTTATTTCAGCCAATCGTGTTTAACAAAAAAAAACGGAATTATTTACTGATCTTCACTTGTTGTGATTTTAAAAGTTCTGCTTTTGTTTCAGCCAATCGTGTAAATCCCCCCAAAAAAATACTTTTCAGACAATCAACTTCAGACTAACCAGAATTTTTTTTTTCTACTCTAAAAATATACGCTAGTCTCTACTATAGAAAGAAAAACCGGTCTAATCTAAATTCAACGTAACAACACATGAAGCCAAAATTAAAAGAAAAACCGGTCTAATCTAAATTCAACGTAACAACACATGAAGCCAAAACGAATAGAACTTGGATATTATGACTGTTATCTGATGTACCCGATAAAAACTTTGAAAATGAATTTATTCTTTCCGGTACTTAGATTGTGTCAACTTTTTCCGATGTATCCGAGAAATGGATGTTGATATTGAATTTAATCACTCTTACACTTAGATTTTGTGAAATTGCTGTATTGTCTGTCTAGGAAGCGACTTCAATCGATAACGAATGTTAATAGGGAGTTTCTTCAATTTTGTTTATAATTTCCTATAATAAAATTTCTGTATTGTGTAACCAAGAGATGAATTCAAGAAAGAGTTTGTTACTTACTTACTTACTTACCTACTTCCTACTTACTTACAATTTTTTCATAATGACATAATGACATATCCAACAACGGATGTTGATAAAGAATTTATTCATTCTGATACCTAGATTTTGTCAATGTTATCCCATGTGTCTGACAATAGATGTATGCAAATTCCTTTTCTCACATCTCCGATGTTTTAATAGACATTCTAAACTTTTGATATGCTAGCTTACTCTAAAAATAATGAACACATAGCAATGTAATGCATAATATATTTTTAATGAAATAATGCTATGTAGAATATTAACACAAAATTATATTATGACACATAGTCATACACACGTTCACTCTTAAGCATCCAGAAACGATGGTCTCATGATGTAGAATAGTTTTTACCATGTCTTATGCATTTATCACGATCAGGCATGTCCTTAGGTATCCAGTGCGCGAAGAACCTGACCTCGTCTTCAGGACGATGATAAACCCCTTCAAATTTAGGACACTTAAGTTCTTCTAGATTGAAAAGTGGAATCCTAGGGTCACACTTTTGAATTAAGACTTTATCTGTAGGTACATTACCCTTTAAATAGAGTGCTTCAACCCCGAAAAAGCTGAAAATTTCACTGACTTCCTCCTGGACATTTCTCAGTTCCTGACCACTATTGTTAAGTGGTGTAATCACTCTATCATAGAATCCCAGTCTGTTCATATGATGTAATGTAGTACTCCACAAGCTTTTATCATACTCAAACATGTTATAGTTCACCATCCAATGATAACAGTCAATTTCTTCGAGTTCCATTGACAATAATAAAAATGCACATTCAAATATAACACCACAAGAGGATTTTTTCAAACCGATAAATTCTGTGTCATACAGTCCTATCATCTTGGAAGCTATTAATGTAGTTGTTAAGAAGAGAAATACATCATCAAACTTTTATACCTTCGCTCAAGGTTGAATGGAGTTATGGCTAGGGGGATGACTCGTAAAACCATCTGAATTCATCGTGGGGAGGACTCATAAAACCCTTAGAAGTCATTGCGGGGAGGAGTCATAGAACTCTCGGTATCTATTGCTTGCAAATGAAGTCTGGAAATTACATTTTTTTTTTATAATTTCTGTATTGTGTATCCAAGAGGTGAATTCAAGAATGATATTTTGTCATTTTAAGATACGTACAAAAAATGTATTTTACATAATTTTCTTACAAGAAACTAGAGTTTACGCTCGAAAAAGCCTTATTAGCTCAGATTTTACGGAAATAGTTTTATTTTTCGATCCAAAAATAGACTTAAGTTCCACATTTGAACCAGAGAATTGTATTTCCATAATTTTCTTACAAAAAACTAGAGTTTACGGTCAAAAACCCTTAATAGCTCAGATTTTACGGAAATAGTGTGTCTGACAATAGATGTACGCAAATTCCTTTTCCTACATCTCCGATGTTTTAATATACATTCTAAACGCATGATATGCTAGCTTACTCTAAAAAATAATGAACACATAACAATGTAATATTTTTAATGAAATAATGCTATGTAGAATATTAATACAAAAATATATTATGATACATTATTAATATCAATGATTAACTTTGAACATTTTGAATCTGTTCCATAAAATATTTCACCATGTTCTCTCTTGATATTGTAGTTATTGTCTTCTCTTAGTTCGTAATCAGTAGAATAATCATTATTTCATTTTGAATCATACACAATTTTTACTGGTGTCTCATGAACAGGCTCAATATGCTTTTCGTCTTTGCTATTATTTGATTCATTGACTGTTTGATTAATGCCAGTAATGTTTGCTGGTGCTTTGTTCTTCATCGTTTCATCTCTATATTCCGTAGTGATATTTTTTGACAATGCCATTTTTATTTTTCTTGCAATTTCACTGTCTATTAACACATTATTTTTACACAGGTAGCAGTTTGGGCACGTAAACAAGATATGGTTTACGATATTAGTAGCAGAGTAGGCCTTTCTTTTATTAGCCTTCCTTTGAATGCTAATACCCGAAAGCTGATGATTGGGTGTATCCGTAGGTAATGTGTTACCTGCAGCAGTAGCAAGGAGTTGTCCTCTATCATCAACAATTATTTTTATGTTAGCATTCTCTTTGAGTGCAATCATCTCTGGAGATCTCAATCTCGCATAACCACCATCATAAGAGTTGAATTTTTTCGGTATCCCAAAGAAATTTAGTTCCTTACTGTCATGACAATGCATGCATACATTTCCAATAGTGCTACCACTTGTACTTGTTTCATAGTTTAAATACTTCTCCTTGTCGGCATTCAATGCTACAATAACCTTGTTATGTGAACACACTCTATTAAAATGTTCCATCTTCACTTTCTTTTTAAAAAGATATGACTTATGTGTTTATCGTTCCACTGTGTAAAAAATACTGATTTAATACATGCAGTAGACTAGGTAGTGACGATAAGCGATCATAGAATACCAGTGGGAAAGCCACATCGTGTCTCTGACCAATCATAGAGCACAATTGTTAGAACCGTAAGCATACTTTGACATTTTAAGATACATACAAAAAGAAAAAAATAAATAACGTTGAAAAATTTCGAAGTTTAAAAAAAAAATATTTTGTTTTTATGAAAAAAATATTGAATTGTTAGTTCAGATTTTATGGATATAGTTTTATTTTTCAATCCAAAAAAGGACTTAAGTTTCACATTTGAACCATAGAATTGTATTTTCCATAATTTTCTTTCAACAAACTAGAGTTTACAGTCAAAAACCCTTATTAGCTCAGATTTTACAGAAATAGTTTTATTTTTCAATCCAAAAATGGGCTTAAGTTTCACCTATGAACCAGAGAATTGTATTTTCCATAATTTTCTTGCAAAAAAAACTATAGTTTACGGTCAAAAACCCTTATTAGCTCGGATTTTACGGAAATAGTTTATTTTTTCGATCCAAAAATGGGCTTAAGTTTCACATTTGAACCAGAGAATTGTATTTTCCTTAATTTTCTTGCAAAAAAACTAGAGTTTACGGTCAAAAACCCTTATTAGCTCAGATTTTACAGAAATAGTTAATTTTTTCGATCCTAAAAAGGACTGAATTTCACATTTGAACCAGAGAATTGTATTTTCCATAATTTTCTTGCAAAAAAACTAGAGTTTACGGTCAAAAACCCTAATTAGCTCAGATCCCCCCCCCCCAAAAAAAAAAAAAATACTTTTCAGACATTTCTTGTTAAAACTTTATTTTCAACTAATTCATCCGGGTTTTCGAAAGCAGTTCATGCCAGAGTACAGCACTATAACTAGTCTAAGACATCCACTCTGTCATCGCCCCCACCCCCCCCCCCCAAAAAAAAAATACTTTTCAGACATTTCTTGTTAAAACTTTATAACTAGTCTAAGACATCCACTCTGTCATCGCCCCCACCCCCCAAAAAAATACTTTTCAGACATTTCTTGTTAAAACTTTATGTTCACTATAATATCCCATTGCCTATTGCATCAAGGGCCAAAAAAGGCTTAGATCCCTCACAGTGGTAGCTACTCAAGGAAGAATTTGAATAACCCATCAATTTCCTTTATATCAAAAAGTTTCACTCTGAATCAATACCCCTTAAAAATTCAATTTCCTTTATATCAAAAAGCTTCACTCTGAAGCAATACCCCTTAAAAATTCAATTTCCTTTATATCAAAAATCTTACGGTCAAAAGAGTTTACGGTCAAAAACCCTTATTAGCTCAGATTTTACAGAAATAGTTAATTTTTTCGATCCTAAAAAGGACTTAAGTTTCACATTTGAACCAGAGAATTGTATTTTCCATAATTTTCTTGCAAAAAACTAGAGTTTACGGTCAAAAACCCTAATTAGCTCAGATCCCCCCCCCCAAAAAAAAAAATACTTTTCAGACATTTCTTGTTAAAACTTTATTTTCAACTAATTCATCCGGGTTTTCGAAAGCAGTTCATGCCAGAGTACAGCACTATAACTAGTCTAAGACATCCACTCTGTCATCGCCCCCACCCCCCCCCCAAAAAAAAAAATACTTTTCAGACATTTCTTGTTAAAACTTTATAACTAGTCTAAGACATCCACTCTGTCATCGCCCCCACCCCCCAAAAAAATACTTTTCAGACATTTCTTGTTAAAACTTTATGTTCACTATAATATCCCATTGCCTATTGCATCAAGGGCCAAAAAAGGCTTAGATCCCTCACAGTGGTAGCTACTCAAGGAAGAATTTGAATAACCCATCAATTTCCTTTATATCAAAAAGTTTCACTCTGAAGCAATACCCCTTAAAAATTCAATTTCCTTTATATCAAAAAGCTTCACTCTGAAGCAATACCCCTTAAAAATTCAATTTCCTTTATATCAAAAATCTATACCCCTTGAAAAATCAATTTCATTTATATCAAAAAGCTTCACTCTGAAGCAATATCCCTTAAAAATTCAATTTCCTTTATATCAAAAAACTTCACTCTGAAGCTATACCCCTTAAAAATTCAATTTCCTTTATATCAAAAAGCTTCACTCTGAAGCAATACCCCTTAAAAATTCAATTTCCTTTATATCAAAAAGCTATACCCCTTAAAAATTCAATTTCCTTTATGTCAAAAAGCTTCACTCTGAAGCTATACCCCTGAAAAATTCAATTTCCTTTATATCAAAAAGCTTTACTCTGAAGCTACACCTTTTAAAAATTCAATTTCCTTTATATAGAAAAGCTTCACTCTGAAGCTATACCCGTTAAAAATTCAATTTCCTTTATATCAAAAAACTTCACTCTGAAGCTATACCCCTTAAAAATTCAATTTCCTTTATATCAAAAAGCTTCACTCTGAAGCAATACCCCTTAAAAATTCAATTTCCTTTATATCAAAAAAGCTTCACTCTGAAGCAATACCCCTTAAAAATTCAATTTCCTTTATATCAAAAAGCTTCACTCTGAAGCAATACCCCTTAAAAATTCAATTTCCTTTATATCAAAAAGCTTCACTCTGAATCTATACCCCTTAAAAATTCAATTTCCTTTATATCAAAAAGCTATACCCCTTGAAAAATCAATTTCCTTTATGTCAAAAAGCTTCACTCTGAAGCAATACCCCTTAAAAATTCAATTTCCTTTATACCAAAAAGCTTCACTCTGAAGGAATATCCCTTAAAAATTCAATTTCCTTTATATCAAAAAGCTTAACTCTGAAGCAATACCCCTTAAAAATTCAATTTCCTTTATAACAAAAAGCTTCACTCTGAAGCAGTACCCCTTAAAAATTCCTATTCCTTTATATCAAAAAACTTCACTCTGAAGCAATATCCCTTAAAAATTCAATTTCCTTTATATCAAAAAACTTCACTCTGAAGCTATACCCCTAAAAAAATTCAATTTCCTTTATATCAAAAAGCTTCACTCTGAAGCAATACCCCTTAAAAATTCAATTTCCTTTATATCAAAAAGCTATACCCCTTAAAAATTCAATTTCCTTTATGTCAAAAAGCTTCACTCTGAAGCTATACCCCTTAAAAATTCAATTTCCTTTATATCAAAAAGCTTCACTCTGAAGCTATACCCCTTAAAAATTCAATTTCCTTTATATAGAAAAGCTTCACTCTGAAGCTATACCCGTTAAAAATTCAATTTCCTTTATATCAAAAAACTTCACTCTGAAGCTATACCCCATAAAAATTTAATTTCCTTTATATCAAAAAGCTTCACTCTGAAGCTTTGACAATACCCCTTAAAAATTCAATTTCCTTTATATTAAAAAGCTTCACTCTGAAGCAATACCCCTTAAAAATTCAATTTCCTTTATATCAAAAAGCTTCACTCTGAATCTATACCCCTTAAAAATTCAATTTCCTTTATATCAAAAAGCTATACCCCTTGAAAAATCAATTTCATTTATGTCAAAAAGCTTCACTCTGAAGCTATACCCCTTAAAAATTCAATTTCCTTTATACCAAAAAGCTTCACTCTGAAGCAATATCCCTTAAAAATTCAATTTCCTTTTATATCAAAAAGCTTAACTCTGAAGCAATACCCCTTAAAAATTCAATTTCCTTTATAACAAAAAGCTTCACTCTGAAGCAGTACCCCTTAAAAATTCCTATTCCTTTATATCAAAAAGCTTCACTCTGAAGCAATATCCCTTAAAAATTCAATTTCCTTTATATCAAAAAACTTCACTCTGAAGCTATACCCCTTAAAAATTCATTTTCCTTTATATCAAAAAGCTTCACTCTGAAGCAATACCCCTTAAAAATTCAATTTCCTTTATATCAAAAAACTATACCCCTTAAAAATTCAATTTCCTTTATGTCAAAAAGCTTCACTCAGAAGCTATACCCCTTAAAAATTCAATTTCCTTTATATCAAAAAGCTTCACTCTGAAGCTATACCCCTTAAAAATTCAATTTCCTTTATATAGAAAAGCTTCACTCTGATGCTATACCCGTTAAAAATTCAATTTCTTTTATATCAAAAAACTTCACTCTGAAGCTATACCCCTTAAAAATTCAATTTCCTTTATATCAAAAAGCTTCACTCTGAAGCAATACCCCTTAAAAATTCAATTTCCTTTATATCAAAAAGCTTCACTCTGAAGCAATACCCCTTAAAAATTCAATTTCCTTTATATCAAAAAGCTTCACTCTGAATCTATACCCCTTAAAAATTCAATTTCCTTTATATCAAAAAGCTATACCCCTTGAAAAATCAATTTCCTTTATGTCAAAAAGCTTCACTCTGAAGCAATACCCCTTAAAAATTCAATTTCCTTTATATCAAAAAGCTTCACTCTGAAGCAATATCCCTTAAAAATTCAATTTCCTTTATATCAAAAAGCTTCACTCTGAAGCAATACCCATTAAAAATTCAATTTCCTTTATATCAAAAAGCTATACCCCTTGAAAAATCAATTTCATTTATATCACAAAGCTTCACTCTGAAGCAATATCCCTTAAAAATTCCTTTTCCTTTATATCAAAAAGCTTCACCTTGAAGCAATACCCCTTAAAAATTCAATTTCCTTTATATCAAAAAGCTTCACTCTGAAGCAATACCCCTTAAAAATTCAATTTCCTTTATATCAAAAAGCTATACCCCTTAAAAATTCAATTTCCTTTATATCAAAAACTTCACTCTGAAGCTATACCCCTTAAAAATTCAATTTCCTTTATATCAAAAAGCTTCACTCTGATGCAATACTCCTTAAAAATTCAATTTCCTTTATATCAAAAAGCTTCACTCTGAAGCTATACCCGTTAAAAATTCAATTTGCTTTATATCAAAAAACTTCACTCTGAAGCTATACCCCTTAAAAATTCAATTTCCTTTATATCAAAAAGCTTCACTCTGAAGCTTTGACAATACCCCTTAAAAATTCAATTTCCTTTATATCAAAAAGCTTCACTCTGAAGCAATACCCCTTAAAAATTCAATTTCCTTTATATCAAAAAGCTTCACTCTGAATCTATACCCCTTAAAAATTCAATTTCCTTTATATTAAAAAGCTATACCCCTTGAAAAATCAATTTCCTTTATGTCAAAAAGCTTCACTCTGAAGCAATACCCCTTAAAAATTCAATTTCCTTTATACCAAAAAGCTTCACTCTGAAGCAATATCCCTTAAAAATTCAATTTCCTTTATATCAAAAAGCTTAACTCTGAAGCAATACCCCTTAAAAATTCAATTTCCTTTATAACAAAAAGCTTCACTCTGAAGCAGTACCCCTTAAAAATTCCTATTCCTTTATATCAAAAAGCTTCACTCTGAAGCAATATCCCTTAAAAATTCAATTTCCTTTATATCAAAAAACTTCACTCTGAAGCTATACCCCTTAAAAATTCAATTTCCTTTATATCAAAAAGCTTCACTCTGAAGCAATACCCCTTAAAAATTCAATTTCCTTTATATCAAAAAGCTATACCCCTTAAAAATTCAATTACCTTTATGTCAAAAAGCTTCACTCTGAAGCTATACCCCTTAAAAATTCAATTTCCTTTATATCAAAAAGCTTCACTCTGAAGCTATACCCCTTAAAAATTCAATTTCCTTTATATAGAAAAGCTTCACTCTGAAGCTATACCCGTTAAAAATTCAATTTCCTTTATATCAAAAAACTTCACTCTGAAGCTATACCCCATAAAAATTTAATTTCCTTTATATCAAAAAGCTTCACTCTGAAGCTTTGACAATACCCTTAAAAATTCAATTTCCTTTATATTAAAAAGCTTCACTCTGAAGCAATACCCCTTAAAAATTCAATTTCCTTTATATCAAAAAGCTTCACTCTGAATCTATACCCCTTAAAAATTCAATTTCCTTTATATCAAAAAGCTATACCCCTTGAAAAATCAATTTCTTTTATGTCAAAAAGCTTCACTCTGAAGCAATACCCCTTAAAAATTCAATTTCCTTCATACCAAAAAGCTTCACTCTGAAGCAATATCCCTTAAAAATTCAATTTCCTTTTATATCAAAAAGCTTAACTCTGAAGCAATACCCTTAAAAATTCAATTTCCTTTATAACAAAAAGCTTCACTCTGAAGCAGTACCCCTTAAAAATTCCTATTCCTTTATATCAAAAAGCTTCACTCTGAAGCAATATCCCTTAAAAATTCAATTTCCTTTATATCAAAAAACTTCACTCTGAAGCTATACCCCTTAAAAATTCATTTTCCTTTATATCAAAAAGCTTCACTCTGAAGCAATACCCCTTAAAAATTCAATTTCCTTTATATCAAAAAGCTATACCCCTTAAAAATTCAATTTCCTTTATGTCAAAAAGCTTCACTCAGAAGCTATACCCCTTAAAAATTCAATTTCCTTTATATCAAAAAGCTTCACTCTGAAGCTATACCCCTTAAAAATTCAATTTCCTTTATATAGAAAAGCTTCACTCTGATGCTATACCCGTTAAAAATTCAATTTCTTTTATATCAAAAAACTTCACTCTGAAGCTATACCCCTTAAAAATTCAATTTCCTTTATATCAAAAAGCTTCACTCTGAAGCAATACCCCTTAAAAATTCAATTTCCTTTATATCAAAAAGCTTCACTCTGAAGCAATACCCCTTAAAAATTCAATTTCCTTTATATCAAAAAGCTTCACTCTGAATCTATACCCCTTAAAAATTCAATTTCCTTTATATCAAAAAGCTATACCCCTTGAAAAATCAATTTCCTTTATGTCAAAAAGCTTCACTCTGAAGCAATACCCCTTAAAAATTCAATTTCCTTTATATCAAAAAGCTTCACTCTGAAGCAATATCCCTTAAAAATTCAATTTCCTTTATATCAAAAAGCTTCACTCTGAAGCAATACCCATTAAAAATTCAATTTCCTTTATATCAAAAAGCTATACCCCTTGAAAAATCAATTTCATTTATATCACAAAGCTTCACTCTGAAGCAATATCCCTTAAAAATTCCTTTTCCTTTATATCAAAAAGCTTCACCTTGAAGCAATACCCCTTAAAAATTCAATTTCCTTTATATCAAAAAGCTTCACTCTGAAGCAATACCCCTTAAAAATTCAATTTCCTTTATATCAAAAAGCTATACCCCTTAAAAATTCAATTTCCTTTATATCAAAAAACTTCACTCTGAAGCTATACCCCTTAAAAATTCAATTTCCTTTATATCAAAAAGATTCACTCTGATGCAATACCCCTTAAAAATTCAATTTCCTTTATATCAAAAAGCTTCACTCTGAAGCTATACCCGTTAAAAATTCAATTTGCTTTATATCAAAAAACTTCACTCTGGAGCTATACCCCTTAAAAATTCAATTTCCTTTATATCAAAAAGCTTCACTCTGAAGCTTTGACAATACCCCTTAAAAATTCAATTTCCTTTATATCAAAAAGCTTCACTCTGAAGCAATACCCCTTAAAAATTCAATTTCCTTTATATCAAAAAGCTTCACTCTGAAGCTATACCCCTTAAAAATTCAATTTCCTTTATATTAAAAAGCTATACCCCTTGAAAAATCAATTTCCTTTATGTCAAAAAGCTTCACTCTGAAGCAATACCCCTTAAAAATTCAATTTCCTTTATACCAAAAAGCTTCACTCTGAAGCAATATCCCTTAAAAATTCAATTTCCTTTATATCAAAAAGCTTAACTCTGAAGCAATACCCCTTAAAAATTCAATTTCCTTTATAACAAAAAGCTTCACTCTGAAGCAGTACTCCTTAAAAATTCCTATTCCTTTATATCAAAAAGCTTCACTCTGAAGCAATATCCCTTAAAAATTCAATTTCCTTTATATCAAAAAACTTCACTCTGAAGCTATACCCCTTAAAAATTCAATTTCCTTTATATCAAAAATTTTCACTCTGAAGCAATACCCCTTAAAAATTCAATTTCCTTTATATCAAAAAGCTATACCCCTTGAAAAATCAATTTCCTTTATGTCAAAAAGCTTCACTCTGAAGCAATACCCTTAAAAATTCAATTTCCTTTATATCAAAAAGCTTCACTCTGAAGCTATACCCCTTAAAAATTCAATTTCCTTTATATAGAAAAGCTTTACTCTGAAGCTATACCCGTTAAAAATTCAATTTCCTTTATATCAAAAAACTTCACTCTGAAGCTATACCCCTTAAAAATTCAATTTCCTTTATATCAAAAAGCTTCACTCTGAAGCAATACCCCTTAAAAATTCAATTTCCTTTATATCAAAAAGCTTCACTCTGAAGCAATACCCCTTAAAAATTCAATTTCCTTTATATCAAAAAGCTTCACTCTGAATCTATACCCCTTAAAAATTCAATTTCCTTTATATCAAAAAGCTATACCCCTTGAAAAATCAATTTCCTTTATGTCAAAAAGCTTCACTCTGAAGCAATACCCCTTAAAAATTCAATTTCCTTTATACCAAAAAGCTTCACTCTGAAGCAATATCCCTTAAAAATTCAATTTCCTTTATATCAAAAAGCTTCACTCTGAAGCAATACCCCTTAAAAATTCAATTTCCTTTATAACAAAAAGCTTCACTCTGAAGCAGTACCCCTTAAAAATTCCTATTCCTTTATATCGAAAAGCTTCACTCTGAAGCAATACCCCTTAAAAATTCAATTTCCTTTATATCAAAAAGCTTCACTCTGAAGCAATACCCCTTAAAAATTCAATTTCCTTTATATCAAAAAGCTTCACTCTGAAGCAATACCCCTTAAAAATTCAATTTCCTTTATATCAAAAAGCTATACCCCTTGAAAAATCAGTTTCATTTATATCACAAAGCTTCACTCTGAAGCAATATCCCTTAAAAATTCCTTTTCCTTTATATCGAAAAGCTTCACCTTGAAGCAATACCCCTTAAAAATTCAATTTCCTTTATATCAAAAAGCTTCACTCTGAAGCAATACCCCTTAAAAATTCAATTTCTTTTATATCAAAAAGCTATACCCCTTAAAAATTCAATTTCCTTTATATCAAAAAACTTCACTCTGAAGCTATACCCCTTAAAAATTCAATTTCCTTTATATCAAAAAGCTTCACTCTGAAGCAATACCCCTTAAAAATTCAATTTCCTTTATATCAAAAAGCTTCACTCTGAAGCAATACCCCTTAAAAATTCAATTTCATTTATATCAAAAAAGCTTCACTCTGAAGCAATACCCCTTAAAAATTCAATTTCCTTTATATCAAAAAGCTTCACTCTGAAGCAATACCCCTTAAAAATTGAATTTCCTTTATATCAAAAAGCTTCACTCTGAATCTATACCGCTTAAAAATTCAATTTCCTCTATATCAAAAAGCTATACCCCTTGAAAATTCCTTTTCCTTTATATCAAAAAGCTTCACTCTGAAGCAATACCTAAATTAAGGGCCTATAAATCTTTTTGTATCTACAATTTGTTTAGAATGAAGTGTTTTTTATAGCAGATATCCCCCCGTGCAACTGAACCCCACATGTAACTGAACCCCTGTATAACCGAAACCCCGTACAACTGAACCTCCGTGCTACTGAATCCTCGTGCAACTCGACCCCATTTAACTAATCCCCGTGTAACTGAATCCGCATTTAACTGAACCCTCGTGCAAGTCAACCCTCGTGCAACTCAACTCCCTCAAAACACTTTTCAGCCATTTCGTGTTATTTTTTTTTATTTCTAAACTATTTAAAATTGACAACACTGTGTAAATCATCACTTGTGTATTATACAGTACACATTCATCCCATCTCTTCCAAAACACTTTTCAGTCATTTCTTGTTAAAAATTATCCAATCACTAATTACCCCTTTTTTTTCTCCACCTTCAAATGTTCCTTTAGTACCTACGCAATTAGACTAAGTCATCGCCCAGTTAACACTAAGATGTAAATTGGATAACCCTCTCGCAATAACAAAAGGCTTAGCAGTGATTACATCTCATTGTCGGCGACAATTCAATCAGATCAGAGTTGTGCAAATGGAATACCTTTTTTCGCAAATTGTGTTAGCTTCTATTTCATAGACAAAATATTTGAATTCCTTTTATTCAAATCACCTATCAAGTTATCAAAAAATATCTGAACATG